>JAPYZE010001432.1:0-22546 GCA_030522805.1 Leptomastidea abnormis | reverse complement strand
ACACTTATGAAGTAATCAATCTCATAAATTTTGCAGATTTTATATGTTATATGAGAGTTGCGCAATTAATCGCATCTTGTTTACTTTGCTTATTTTTATTTATTCTATATCAAATTGTAGGAATAAATTATTAATATTTATACCAATAATCAAAAATAAACACCAAAAATTGTCTAATTACAATATTTCCTTTTTCTCTTCTACAAATAAAAAAAAGAACAAAAAAAAAAAAACATAATCAAAAAATACTATCCAGTCAATCAAACCATTTGGTTAGATAGACATATACATTTCAATCGATTCCCAAACTGAACTCGCGCGTCTCCAGTCTCGTCCAGACAGTCTAAAAATAATAATAGCCGAATCAACCACGTTCATCTGTGTGAGCGAGTTCGCTGGCATCGGAAAACAAAGGAGAAGATCTTTACTGTCTGAGACACTATTACAGATAAACAAAAAACGCAGCTATACTACCATACTATTATACCAGCAAATCCTGTGCGAAACGAAGAGACGACGTAGAGAGAAAAAAAGAGACCAAGAAGAATATATGAAGAGGAGGAGGGTGGAAGAAGCGAGAGGTTAGTACCACTGGATACCGCTGGCCGCGTAACCTTGTGCGTGTTTGGTCTGGCTATATAAGTGTGTGCATGGTAGCTTCAGATATATATATATATACATTGCATTAGTGGTGTGTATAAATGCATTTATATATATATATATATATATATATACATGTAAGAGAGATGCGCCAGTGGACGTTCTCCTGCATATATTCACCGAAGAGAAGAAACCCTGGCTATGGAGCTCTGCATATAGCCGCTCCCCTTTCTTTTTTCTCTTTTTCTTGGCCCTGGCGCGAATAGGTATAGTCAGCGTATGTATGTGTGTATATGTGTATGCGTTTAAATATATCCCTGCTGCCGATTTCCTTTCCCTTTTTAATGCTTGTTCTGTTGAGCTTTTGCTCTCTGATGCAGTTAGTAGTAGTAGTAGTAGCAGTAGACTAAAAATATTTTTTGAAATGAAATATTGGTAATTATTAAGGGTAATAATAACGTGTTTTACTTTTTTATTATTGACTGACATGTGTTTTTTTTTTTTTTTAAACATACATGTCAGTAATACTTGTGTGACTTACCAATATTTATAGTCTTCAACATTCCATCTACATTAAACGTCCCTGATTTTATACTCGCGAGATTTGCGATTTTTACGATTTCTTCCTTGTCTCGCTCTCTTGAATTGGCGAGAGAAAAAGGAAGATACAACGAGGAACAGAAGAAGAAGAAGAATGTAATTTGTTGGCGACGCTTGAAATACTTGTGCACCTTGGGCGATCTTATATATACTGGAAGGTCTTCGAAAGAGACAGAGTAAAGAGAGAAAAGAACGATGAATCGAGCTTGTAATATGCAGTTGCACACGATACGGATATTGGGGTTGAGGAACGCGGTAAAGGTCGTAAAATTAAAAACATTGATTTTACGAATGAAATTTGTTAATTATGATCAACTAAAAAAAAATTAATTTTATTTAATAAATAAACTATATTTGTCTAATTTTCGTAGTTACAGAATTGACATTTAAACATACATTATAAGTAATGGATTTTCAAAACTTGTACTCTTAAGAATATCAAACTTTATATGTATAAATATATCCCGCAGCAAGAATTGAGCTTATATGCATAATGATAACGTTTTATCATGAGTGCTTAGGTGCGATCTGACCTATAAAAGAGAGAGAAAGAAAGAGAAAGAAAAATAATATGCACGAGCAGCAAACTCTGAAAGGTATTTAAAGTTGTTATTGCGACAGTATATATAATATAGAGTAAAGAGCTTTGTGTTACATACATACACATTTATACATTGAGGGGTTGTGATAAGATCAAAAAACGAGGTCGCCCTTTTTACATTACTAGATTAGCTTCTAATTCGTTTTTACTTTATATTTATATATGTGTGTATGTACACATAGAGAGAGAAAAGTAAAAACGCCCTGCGAGTGAACGTGAAGTTTTATTATCAAACGATTTGATCAAATCCTGTGCATATCTCTTTTCTCTCGTTCTATTGCTAAATCCAACACATACATTTATAGTAGTAAATGAAACGAGTATATGTATTTAACTCCTAGGATGGAGAAAAATAATGAGGAAAAAAAAGGGCGAATATATCGAGTACTATATTACATACAGTGTCTGTGTATGTGTGTAAGTGTGTAGGAGAGAAATGAAAATGACGTGATTAAAGAACCCGATGATCTCACGTTCGAAGAATGTCGTTTGCCGGCGTATAGCCATAGTCGTTGCTGTTGCTGTTGCTGCTTCTGCCCCTGTAAGTCTTCACCCGAAAAGATTCTTCGTCTCTGTCTTTCTTTGCGTGCATTGACTCCAAGAGACGGAGGCCGGTTCTATGCAGTTTGGTCGGACCAAAAGGTGTTCTTTTTATTTTTTTTTCGTTTTTATTTATTTTTTTTTTTAATTCTGTTTTGGCAAAACCGACACAATCCTAGCTTAGCTGGCTTTTTTTAGGGACTCCAAAGCCTCACACTTATATATATATACGTGTGTGTGGATCTTCTTTTGAAACGATATTCGTTTTTTGTGGGTATGCTTTATTAGAAAGTATAATGTGCTGAGTTCTTTCTTGATGCAATCGAAAATAATAAAGAACCGGCCAAACTTTTGAGAAAATAATTTTTCTTTTTTTTAGCATGGCTAAATAAAAATAGAAAAAAAAATTAATATGCAATTAATTGAATGCTACTATAACTAACAAAGAAAAAATTAAAATACTCAAAGCTTATTAATTTTTCAAGCAATTTGCGCTTGAATACTTGGAAAAGAAGTTCATCAATCGAAGTATAATATCAGAAATTCTCGAATTCAATGACATTACGTACACTTATTAGCAGTAAACAAAGATAAAATACTTTCTTACAAAATAAACTTGGTAACGATGAAGAGGAAAGGATTTAAAAAGCATATTATCGTTATTACGAAAGCAGTACATATTGCTATAATCATGGGAGTAAATATATATCCAAGAATAAACTACAACTTACATTGTTGCTATAAGTACAAGGTAAAGTAAAGTAAATCCCTTTTGGAATTCAGACTTGGTGTCTAATTAACGCGAGAGAGAGAGAGAGAGAGATGGAGAAAAAAAAATATGCTTACTTTACGCGCGTGAGCCAGAGGCGTAAAGAAACGACATGACTTTATGGGCATTTGAAGTAAGAGTTGTGGTTGTAGAAAGAAGAAGAAAACTAAGGGACACGTGGAGGACAGAGAGAGAGAGAGAGAGAGAGAGAGAGAGAGAGAGAGAGAGAGAGAAAAAGAGGAAAAGGAGTAAGGCAGAAAAGAGGAGTATACACACATACACCACCCGCTGGTGGATCTCACGGTAATAATAAATGTTACTCATCGCGTATATAAAAGCTCTCGCGTCCTCGCTATTTTTTTTCTCTTTTCTTTCTTTTTTTTTACTTGCGATGTCCGACGATTGCGAAATTGCCGTGAATCACGTCAGTCTTCCCTTACTTCCCTCCCCTTTTTCTTCTGATACGACCTTTACACCAGTATGATTTTTCCTGTTTTCTTTTTATTTTTCATTCTGCAGTAAACTTGTTCTCGCAACTGATAAGCGAAATAAATTTGGAAAATTTAATGTTGTGTGTATTTTGTGATACTTGAAAAAAATATTAATGGTCAATAATAAATATTGCATGTGTATGCTACCTATGCTAATTAGAAATATTTATAAATGATAGTAAAATTTGAGTTGGATGATAATCTAAAGTAGCACCGATGAAGTTATAAAAAAATCAGACACGTCTGTTACTACTGAAAAAAAAAAGATATTGTTTCTAATCGAAGATCGTCTCGGTATAATCAAACAAAAGAAACTTCATATTCAATGGGCCCATAAAAAAATTCAATTATCACAAACAATGGACATGGTATACATAATTACATAAATTAAAATACGATATCGTAATTAGCAATAAAAAATAAATAAGGCATATCCAAGGATAAAAAAAAAGTGTGATCAGATGAGATCGATAAAATGTTAAAGGATTCGCTAATATAAACCGACAAACAGGATAACGATTTCTCTATACATTATAATAGCAGCAATTCGATTTGCACCGGATCCAAGCATAAAAAAAAAGGGAAGAACGAAAGTTAAAGAAGCATATAGCAGCCATATACACACATACGCTCGATGGGACGATGGCTTTCCAAGAAATCTGTCGCACAGCTCTGCTTCGTGACCTTTCTTATATACATATACCTATACATACCCACACTATATACTCTTCTTAAATGTATATCCTGTATATATGCACGTACGTATATAGCTTCACGGCGCGCGCGAAACTCGAATTCGACGTGGCGGGCGACGATATGCGATGGGCGAGAAGAGCACCGAGGACGAGGTATATAGAGAATGGAGGGAAAGAGAGAGAGAGAGAGAGAGAGAGAGAGAGAGAGAGAGAGAGAGAGAGAAAGAGTGTGTGGAGGATGAAGCAGTAAGGAGAGGAGGCGAGGGCTATACACAAGCCCAACGGCGGAACGAAGAGACAAGAGAAGAAGGAGGAGGCGAGAGAGAGAGAGAGAGAGAGAGAAAGAGCAGCCGATTAAATTGCGCAGCTGCGGCTATAAGCTCGCTTGGCGCACCAGAGAGTCGGAGTCGTTGCACGAACGACCTTGAAATCGACTCCCCGATAGGTACATAATGGACGCATATAGCCCCGAGCGCGAAATTGTTTTTTTTTTTATTTTTTATTTTTGCTTTGCTTCTTTCTTTCTCTCTTAACTTGGACCTTCTACTTCTTTTTATTTATTTTTTTTTCATCCTCGCTTCTCTCATTCTCATACCATCAATATCTCTCTTTTTTTCTCCCTCCATTCTCACTCAATTCTCTCTCTTTCTCTTTCTTCTTCCTTAGCAGTTGAGAGCTTCGAAGTTCGATGTCATTGCCACTCGTAATCGTAATTATCGGTCCAAGAGCTCTCTCTGTCCGCGTGACGAATCGTCACCGCCGGCCATAACACATATAAAATGAAAGAGTTGAGTGGGAAGGGGAAAGAGTATATGCAATGATAACTTTGATGCTTATTATTGCATATACATGTGGCGTTGTTACTGAAAATGTGTGTTTGTGTAAAAATGTGTGCGTGGGCGAGACGATAAATTGCATGTTAAAACGAAATTTGTCGTTTCGAAGAAACGTTTTTGTCCTGGTTTGTAATAATTGATGCAAGAATTGGTATGAAGTGTAAGGATTTGTTGAAATGTGTTATATGTTAGTTTTATCGCTATTATTTATTTGATTTATTGTTTAATTGAGCTTTTGATATTTCTATATTTATGAATGTATAATCTAAATTAGAATATTTATTTTTATCGTTAATTAGTTTATTCTAGTCATAATAATAATAATTAATCATACGCTAAACAAATTAAGTTGAATAAAAAAAAAATTATAAAAACACTATAATATCATATACGAGAGCTTGCAAGCTCTACATTATATCTCGATTAACCTGTCACACCCAGTATAATGATATAAAAAGTATAAAGCTAATACAAATTCAAAGTCAAAAAAATAAGATCTATAACATGCCAACAACACAAAAAAAAGACATAAGCAAAAATACATAAAAAAAGCTATGTCGCACGACATATTAAAAAAAAGCTCTCTATACTCTCAGTAATAAACTTTTACGAGTTCTTTCTACAAGTGAGAGTAAAAGAGTGTCTCTCCCTCCCCCCCACCCCTTAACACAACAATAATATTATTCAACTCTTTTTTACCGCACGGCGCTGCTGCTGCTGTTTCTTTTTCTGCTACTCTTCGCCTCTCGACCTTCGTTGAGGTCTATCAACCCGTGTTTTTCTCTCGCCCGCCGTTCGCGCGATTGCCCCAATCCTCTCCTACATATATATACTTCGTGCAAAACACATCGATAAAAGAGCACCTCTCCTATACTACCCCTTCCTTCTCTTTCTCTCTCTCTCTCTCTCTCTCTCTCTCTCTCTCTCTCTCATACTACTTCATCCAATTCTCTTTCTCATATATATACTTATACATGCCTCTCACTTTACGTAAAAATAATAACAGCAGCGCGTCAAAAAAGCATCAAGGCTCTTTTTCTCTTTCTTTTTTATGTATATGTATGTATCTGTATACAAACGTTCGTATGTGTATATACACACACGTCAATATGTTTGCCCTGTCCGTTTTGTAGATGAGACAAGAGAGAAGCTTGTATGTGTGTGGGACAGGAGGAGAAGGAGGGAGGCAACGGACGAACGAACGAACGGACGGACTGACGGTGGTGGTGGTGGTGGGCTTACGCGATAGAGCAAGGTGCAACGATCGCGAGAGTTGCACAAACAGCCAAGTCGGGTCCGTCGACGCTGCGGCGATGGCGGTGGCGTCGGCGGCAGCAGCAGCCAAGGTCACCCGGGTAATGTCCCGATGCCCCCTATGCAGGACAAATTCAGCGCGCTTGCTCTCTCTCTCTCTCTCTCTCTCTTACACCGAAAGCTCACCTCCTCCTCTTTTCGCTCTCTTCTCTTTCGTTCTGCGGGCCGATGCTCCCCACTCAATATACCATCGTGTCTGCCTCTGCCTACCTACCTACCTACTCTCCCTCTCTCTTTTGTATGTTTGTTCGTTCTTAAATTTGTGTGTGTGTGTGTGTGTGTGTGTGTGTGTTTGGTTATGCGTCCGTGAACCTGCACACATTTAAAGTGGGCTTTACGAAAAAGATCGATTCCGGCTCTCTTTCTGTGTGTAGGGGAATCGACTGAGTTTAGCGACTTCTATATTATACTACAGCTATATTGAATATGCTCTTGGATGTATTTTTGGCTTCTTAAAGTTTTGTGTGTCTGGAATATCGCTAGAAAGATCGCGATATAAATGCAGATTGAGAGGCTGAATGGAAGTAATTAATAATTGCTTAGATTATTAAATGATGATCTGAATTAAAATTTAAAAAAAATTTTTTTAATCTGCAATAATTTTTAGTTAATTCAAAGTTACAAATTTATGTAGTTGTTACAAATGAATTACGATTTTTATAAGATAATCTTCGATAAATAATTTTCCTTTTTTTTATTTTATTGGACCAATCGTTTTGTTGACTTATAATGAAAATAAATGTTATGACATGTAACATTTGATTTTTTATTTTTATTTAAATTTTACAAAATGTTGCATAAATGTTTGTGTTAAAAAAAAAGTTGTATATGAAATATATAATTCAATAAAATAACTCGTCCTCTAAATATCACACAGAATCATACATAATTATTATCACATGTAATATCTCCATTTTTGTACATAACTCATTAAAATTCCTGAACGTTATTCTATTCACAATATTACAAAAGTCTTGATATTATTCTCACGTAATTGCATAAACGCATACAGTCGCCCACAGAGAGAGAAACTCAAGTCGCAACTCAACCCTTCTAGTACCTATTATCGCGCTAGCTATAATATCACGATTGTACTTATTGTACATACCCACGCAATCATGCGTAAGCTTAATAAGCAACCCTTTTTTATATCTACGATTTATATATGTGATAATATTGATTTCTATCTGTAAAGCTGATGCTGATTTGCGTTCGAAAGATTTGTACATATCGGATATAACATTACCCCCCAAAGACGACACTCACGCATGTGTGCATCCGTTTTTTCTCTCTCGTAATCGACTTGTCATTCCAGATTTTAACTGCTTATCCAAACCAAAAAGTTTTTCTTTTGCAGATTGAGAATAAGAGAGTACGAGTATTTTTCCAACCACGCGGTAAGATAACATTGACATTGAAATTATAATTTTTCTCCTTCCTCCCTCTCTTCTTTATTTGTTGTTTTCATTTTTTTTTTTTAATGATGTGTAATCAGTAATTTGAACAAGTACGATTGGTAACAAGTTTTCGTGGAAATCGAATTTTTTTTTTTTATTTTAAAACCTTGTAATTATAGATTTTAGCTTGATTGTATATATTGAATTAGGTTTTAAACGGTGTTTGACTTTCTTGGAAACTGTAAAAAGCTAAAGAAAAAAAAGCTGGTTAAACAGAACAGTAAATTTGAAAATTATCAAGACTATATAAAGTGCAATAGCACTTATCGGAGGTGTGTGTGTTTGAATTTTAAGATAAACAAAAAAGTTTAACACACCACACGTTTATAACCGAATTGCCATTTGTATGCTTGCATAAATCAAATTCAAAGAAATCAATCAACACTTTTATTATCAATTACAATCCTATTACAACAACATTATAAAAAAACTCATTAAACATTACACATTATTATTATTTTTTTCTTTAAAAAAAATGTATCAATCGTTATAAAAACAAAATAACTCAAAATAACAATTACATCATCATCATCACCTAATTCCATCTCGTTGAGTTTAAAATGCAATATAAACGCCCTTCTTAAACATCTTCCTCGAGACAAATAACACATACACGAAACTAAACTCTCTTTACTCCCACTCAACTTAGTCCAACAACGATCTAATAAATGAGCCAGCGCTTTAAACTCGCATTCAAGTATCCACTTCAAAGTGCACGCAAGCCGCGCTCTCGAGCTCGCTCTCTCGCAAATCGTTCGTACGTGCAATGTGTATAAGCTCAAGGGAAAGGGATATATGCTTTGAAAGAGAGAGAGAGAAAGAGAGAGAAAGTAAGTGGTTAAGAGAACAGATGATAGAGATGACTTGTAGTAAACTAGCAAAGCGAATTTTATTCTCTGAACGTTATGTTGTGATGAGATTGAAAGGAAAAAAAATAAAAATAAGAGTGCTCTATTACCTAACGTGTGGCTATATTTGTATTAATGTTACCTCCCCCACGATATGCCGATGGCTATGACAGCAAGTGTGGCTGATTATTTATAAATTGTGCTACTGGTTTATTTTTAGATATATAAGCGGAGTTTACATTTTCGTTATAACTTGGACTGTTGATCTATCGAAATCGAGATGGTAAATAATGTTGATATTTAAATTTTGCTGGACATTTTTTAACTATAAAAAATAAAAATTGATTAATATCAACAAATTTTTATATTATTTGAATTTTGAGAAAAATTTTATGATAGAATTTCTTTCCTTGTGCGGTAAGAATTTTGTGGATCGAAAAAGGTAAAAAAAGGAAGAATAAGAATCGGTAAATTAAAAAGACAAGACTTGAAACGTGATTTATATATGTGTTATCGAGAAGATGTGTAATACGTGCCCTCCTGCAACTCCGGAAGCAATTAGTCACCATGTATCTCATCTCTCTCTCTCTCTCTCTCTCTCTCTCTCTCTCTCTCTCTCTTACATCTAGTCGCGAATTGAATTTAGGTATACTCGCGAGTCGCATACAAATAAGTAAATCGAAATGAATTTCACGAAAACCTAGTGTGTAAGGTTTCTCATCGTCTGATGTTGTCAACTTATACACGATGTCATCGTCGTCGTCGTCGTCGTTGCTTACATTTTCGTAGAATATCGTTATGGACCACCCTATAAGAGAGACTACGTGTCTATGCCAAAAATGACTATTACGATATAAAGTAGCCGGAAAGTTTTGCCAAAAATAAAAAAAAAAAACTGAGAGAATATGATGATGTATTTAAAATTAAATGAGGAAACAAAGGATTTTCCTACTTGGTGATGCAATTTATATATTATACGAAAGATTATTATAATATATTGTCCTCTGAAGTGTAAATTTCGTGAATGAATTTTTTTTTTTTAAATTACTTTCGTTGAATTGTCGTACGTGTAAATTTAGTCATGTAATTCTAATGAGAACTTCCTTTTTATTTAATCGTTAAAATAATAAACGCTAAACGATGATTTAATTCAAGAGTAATACATATATATAATGCAATAATTACTCGCTAATAAAATATTGAATAATTAAGAATTCAATGTATATTATACTTATTTAACATTTGTTACCGATATGCAATAATAAGGAACTGCATATATTTAATCAATTCTCCCTCTTTCTTACTTACGGATATACATGTACATATTTTTTTTTTTATCGCTCAACAAAAATTGCATCACCTTATGAAATACCTTTTGCCGAAATTCTGCTTTCATCCGCTTTACACACATGTATATTATATTTATCCGTAATGTTAAAGATCGAAAATAATAACGTTAAAATCGACTTGTGCTAAATCTCCTACGCCATAAATCTATGACACACTCGTCGTCGTCGCGCTAGCGCGTCTTTTTCTTACATAATTTCCTCGATATATATATATACAAAGCAGAGTGTTTTAAAGAAGGGGGATACACATTCATAAATAGGCTATTACAAAATCATACGCTAAAAACAATTAGTGAATCAAACGCGAATATAAATCCGACGCCTTATTTCCTTGGATATGTAAAGATAGAAACGATGGGACACGAGTATATATAATTTCGAAACACTAAAGAAGCCGTACAGCGTTTATTTTGTTACCTGCGACTTTATAGATTCACGTGTATGTATATGTAGGTATAAGCGAGCATTTGAAAATTTCGTAAGTGTGGATCGCACGTTGTCACTCTCTCAATTTTCTTGGACCTTATCTTTCTACATGCTCAAAAGTGCGATTGATTTGGCGCCGTTTATATATATACGTTCCGCAATCGTGACTTTTTTTATTTTTTCCTTGATCGTGTTTTAAAATTCTTTTGTTTGTCGTTTCTCTTCCTCCCAGGAATTACGAAACATCGATGATTGATTGTTGAATTATTATCGGACACCTTTTATATTAAGAGGAATAACCCTGGTGACCTTTGATTTTCCTTTTCTTTTTTTTTATAGTGGAAAATCTTATTTAGAGAATCAGTGGTACGAAGAATATATATTTTCATGCATGTATGAAATATGTGAATTTTCGCGACAAGCGACAAAGTTATTTTTGATATAGAGGATTGAGAGTATATATAACAAATAAACGATGCGTTCCTCAACGTACAATGACCTCATATTTACGAACGTCATTCGCAACCTAGCAACCGATTACTTTTTTTCCTCCAATTTTTTATCGATTGCTTTTTTTTTTGTATTTTGTTGTTATTGTTTGAATTTCAAAAAAAAAAAAAAAAAGAAATTTAACTAATAATATTTTATTACTAATATATTTACAAAGCAGAAACATTTTGAATAAAGAAATTATTATTCGAAAAACGTTCCATCGTAAAATATGCTAAAATTATATTTTATTTTAAATAAACATACGGATCCATTTAAAAAATGTTTGCACGATAAAAATACAAAAAAAAAAATCTAATTTTATTTCCGAAACGTATTTGCGCACACAAAGAATTTTTTAACTTGACTCCGCAAATTTTTTAGGTACACACAAGATAAATAAGACAATGACATTTAAATTACGTTATAATTGACGATCAATTTACTTTATTTTTTTTTTCTTCATTTTTTTTTTTATCGTAATCATCAGATGTAATAATAACATTGCATTAAAAAAGTAATTAGCTCAAATATATCATCCTACTTTATTTTTCATAACTTACACTTAAAAAAAAAGGAAATAATTAAAATTATAAGCAACTACATAAATTCAGTAAATGCACCATAATCATATAACTGATTGAATCGTTAAAAAAATCTTTAGTCAAACAAGCACGTGGCATAATCAACATCAGTATTAGTATGTTCCCCTCATAAACACACGTCGCCTTTTTGCAGAAAATCAACCTAATCAACGTAGATGGCAAAGAGTTAATCAGCCATTTTATGCAACCATAAAAGCAACTTGACCCATCGAGCGTATAGACTGCTCAATCTCTCGTGTCCATATAGCAGCAAGAAACTCACGCAAGACCATGACGAAGAAGAAGAAGAAGAAAAAGAAGAAAGAGGAAGAAGAAAGAGGAAGGCAAGTATAAAGCAAGGGCAGAACGAAGCCTCGAATTCCTTGGTAATTAAATCGAAGGGTCCAATCTTCTGATGCAGAAAAATAAAATAAAAAATAAATAATCAACGTTGCTAAAAACAAGGCCAAAAGCAGTCTTGTACATCAGCATCATCGCAGGCAGCATCAGCCCGCGGAATCATAATCCGCTTTTGGCCTCCGATATATAGCGACCGGCATACTCACATATATACCCCCCCCCCCCACACACACACACAGTTTGGCTTGAGTTCTCGCGCAGGTTCAAGGGGCTGACCTTGAATTGTCACTGACCTGTCCTCGAAAGCCCGCCGTCGAGAGCGAGAGTGGAGCAAAAGAACGCGCTATATCTCTCTCACTCACTGCGCGCGCACGCATTACTCCCCTCTCCTACCCTTCTCTCAATATACATACACCCCTCGCTTTTTGCGCGTACATGTATAGCATGTATATATTTGCGAATCCAGATTCATGTACATATAATATGTGTATAGGTGTATGTGTGTACATATAAGTGAGTAAGCAGTAGTGTATTGGATGCCTCGAAAAAAGAGAAGCAGTATGTGTTGTACGATCAGAGTGTGAGAGAGAGAGAGAAGGGGAGACGGAGGAATCTTTGACTGACCTTGCTTTGTCACTGACCTGTCCCAGCCACCGACTATAATACTGCCGCACCGTATAATGTCTAGCATACACACTGATTTTGTATAGATTGTTTTTGTGTGGGGCATTGGGCAAAAATTGTGCGAGAACGATTTTGGATGTGTGTGTGGGTATATACTTACTTTTTTTTTTTGGCTGGGAGGCGGCACAGTGCTGTAGTTATTATAGAAGCGATTGCATGGTTTTGGAATAGAATAGAAAGGGAGAGTTGTGTCTGCGAATTCTTTCTTTCTATAATATAGACCCTTCTGTGTTTTCTAACAATCGATTTTCGTTCAGTTTCTATATATGTAGTTGCATGAATCTTTTGAGAAATACTTGGAGTATGTTATTTATTTTTATTGTACGTTTGTAATTAGTAATTGTTCTTTTTTTTATATGAAGATAATATTTTTTCAATTTAAAAATTGTATTTTGTAAGAAACGTTTAGTCTTGAAAAAAAATAAAAAAATTAGTATATTACAAAACGATTAATCTATTTTAATTGCCCTGATATATAATCTGTAATCACTTAATTGCAAATAACACAACATTACTTAATCGATTTCTCATGGAGTATATAACAATATATTTTCTTGCAACAATTATCAAGAATAATTAGTAGTAAAGTAAATGTTCGCTTATATACTATACGTATGATCTTCCAGGTATATATAGAGAGAAAGAGCATTTACCAAAGCAGACCCAAGACTGACTACACATATATACATCATTTTATGAAGGTAATAATTTTGTGCAAGTTGTTACTACAGTGAAATAATAATTACTTACTTAGCAGCAGATTATTTTTTTCCAGAAATTAGAACAAAAGAATTGCGTGCAGTAGTATAGAAACAGACTATCCAACTGTTAATTATTTTAGCTAGAGCATTTACAGTGTATACATATATATCTGCCTCTGGATATATAATCTGTCAGGTGTAGTCTATCGAACATACCATCACTGAAAAATAGTTTAATAAGTTAAAAAACATTAATCTTGCATGTTATTTAATTTTTTATGTAAAATAATATTTATAATTAATATTAATTTATTTATCGATAGAAATAAAAATAATTTCAATTTAATAATCATATAATTGCTTAGTAATATAACTTGGTATAAACTTTGTCAAGTTTACACAATAAGAAATAATTTAAGATAACACGAGACTTTGCAAACTGAGGTAACTACTAATCTTCTTATACAACACAAAAAAAAAAATTATTTAGAATTGAAAAAGAAGTCATAGGAAGGTAAAGCACGATATACATATTCAGGAAAAAGATTATTCACAAAGTGTGCGTCATACTTTTGCAGGCACATCGACTTATACGTGAGTCATTCATATAATAATCGATATCATGTCTCAGCAAATATAAATATTATATAGAATATAACCAACATTTCTCTTCTCTTTAAATTACTTATCCAATACATCTCGCCCTTCAAATATATAAAAAAAAAAAGTAGCTGACAAGCCAAATTCAACAGTTAAGCTTCAACGACGATTATCGTTACCAGAGAGAGGAGCAGACGAGTTCATTGACAAGCACACCCACGTTATTATGTGTCTGTCTGTTTATCTGTCTCTGTGTATGTGTGTAGATTGGAGTAGAAAATAGCAATCGCGTATATATATATATATATATATATATATATATATATATATATATATATATATATATATATATATTGCGGGAGCAACAAAGAGAAGACCTGTAGACTTTTCTTGTTCTTCTTTTTTTTTTTAACAACCTGAAAAAAAAAAGAAGAAACTGACGCTTTTCGATGTTTTTTTTTTCACAGTCTATTCAATCTTTATTTTTTTTTTCTTCTGATTGACGCAAGTTGAAGAGTTCATTCAAATTGCAAAAATTATTGTTATAATTTACGTGATTTCAAGCATTTTTTTTCTTCCAAAATCACCGGGTTTATTGCATTGCACTATGACCACAGGTGAATCATCGGGAAAATTTAGTGAATAAGCGACTCTATGTCGCCGCGAGTATTGAGCTATATAACAACTTTTAATGTCTCTGAGCAGGAGCTATAGTGTGCTGACGTACTTTTATAAAAAAAAACAATTGCTTTTTTATTTTTTTTTTTATATGTTTATTCTATCCATAAAAAAGTACCTAAAATAAATCCTAATAAAATAAACAATTTCATTCGTATTACTACTATTCGTATAAAAAAAATCGATTTATCTTAAACATTCAATTTACAATTATCAATCTAATTTTCAACAATCACAAACATACATCACTCGTATACATACCTAATTAAATCCCTCGCATTTTTCTCCAAGTACATTTCCATCTCACATACACACATAATATATACACACATATATCTCTATTTCTTAACCAAAGAAGCTCTCAACTTAGCAATTCATTAGCAAAACTAATTACCCTCCCAGTTCCATCTACATTATACACCGAAGACTTATTACAAATTTATTGTACGCAAAGCAGTAGATACTCTTACCTATATATTACTACAACTACGAAACCCGTAAACAGTCAATTAAGTCAGAGTTTACGATCAATAACAATTAGCGGAAGGTCTTATTAAACCGATGCGCTACTCCTCCTTCTTCTTCTTCTCTATCTTCTTCCTTAAGTTTTCCGTGCGCGCATTAACTTATCCTCTCTGCCTCTAGCTGTCGCGAAAGTTTCTTCTTCACGAGACCAGTTTCACTAGCAAGATGTTATCGCTAAAGAGAGAGAAAGAGAGAGAGAGAGAGAGTCGCAAATGATGGACGGAAAAAGGGGGTAGTTAAAGCACATGCACACATTGCGTATACTTAGTATACTAAGCGCGGAAAATTAATTAGAGCTTATATCCCCCAGCACAACACACAAGAGCGGATCAGAGACCGTGGTAGTAGTAAGTAGTAGTAGTAGTAGTAGTAGTAGAATCGTTGGACAACTTGTCCTGCTCGACAACCTCTTGCAAGCTCTCTCTTAACTTTTAATGTCTCTCCTCCCTCCCTTCCCTTATATCTTACTCTCTACTCTTGTCTTACAAGAACTTGTCGAGATGGCTTGTGCTTATCTATCTGGCTGAATATACATTTAGGTACTTAGAGAGAGAGCATTACTTAGTAGTACATAAAAGATTTTTGCATAAGATAATAATCGACCTGACTCTGTTTTACGATATATCTCTGCAAGAGTGTTTTAATAATTATCCTGCAGAATATTTTATATTGTTGCATAACGTTCGTTAAGTTTTGCGAAAACGATAAATGAATGAGTTTGCCGGTAGGTATATTATAAAAACAAAAAAAGAGAAAAATAAAATATACCGCATAAATTAGCTTGCGGGGGATATATATAATTTGTTTAGAAAGGGCAATATAGCGAGCTTAATCGATTATAATTAATCTATATATATTCAAAGGTTTGTTACAGACAACAAGTGCAATACTTTTGTTTCTGAAAGATTGTATACAAATATGTATGTATGTATGATATAGAATGCAAATCAACAAAGCTTGTGGTGGATACTTGTAGTAAATTACTTGGAGAACTTGGTTAACGTGTATTGGTATTGTATTAAATATATTATATATCTATACTGTTGCGTTCGAGAGTTCACGTGTATTATTGCATATTTGCAAGTCTCACGTGGACTTCGCACGAGACTTACGGAGGTCGTTGAGTCACTGTCATCGATGCCGCGCAAGAGCTTGCGAAACATTATACTCTATACCACGCACGCGCCGGACCGCGTAACCGCGGCGAGTTTAACCTCTTGTATACTTGCTTGTACACTAACTCCTTCATCTATATTGCTTTGTCACGTGGTTGATGAATTTAGAGTGAGAGAGAGAAAAAAAAATTAAAAGTGGCGTAATGAACTTGGTGATTTTTCTTGGTATGTGGATTCAGCAATTTTTTTTCTGATAATGGATGTGTGATGGGAATGTTTGATATAGCTGAATGCTTGATTTGATTTTGCTGAATAGTTGGATTTATAAATTTGTGATAAAATATTTTTTTAAAATTTTAATTTGTCAGGTGTTATATTTTGTTTCTTAAGTAAAGAATAAATCCTTATGCAACTGAGCATAAAACTAGTCTTAATGAGAATTTAATTTTATTAACTGGTGTATTAAAGTCACATTGCAATAGCACGTGAAATAAATAACGATGTAATCTGAAAATTATTTCATCAGGAAAACAAGTAGATTCATTTCATTGAATGTATCATTCAATTACCTTTTATATAAATTGATAATTGTTTGCTTATACACTTGGGATGTATTGATTGGTAAATAATTTGCTTACAAATAAAGTCTATTTTTGTAATGAACAATAATAAAAAAAGTGCTTGCTTGTAATTTTATATTTACATATGTAATTAAGTCTTATTGATATTTGTATATGTTGATACTATAAGTGTTTTAACTCTCGTATCAATGCAATTATTAATGAGCAATCATTATTTTTTTTCTCTGTCTACATAAAATTATAGATATTTATATACTATTACTTCTCTTACTATATAATTAAAAAAAATTTCACTCGTTGAAAAAATAATTTTTCCTGTATTTTTATATAAAAATTACATCCCATTAAACGTTGTCATTTTTAACAAATGTCAAACGTCAAGATCGATTGAAGTAAAATAGCTATGTATCTATATCTTGCAAAAACTTTCACTATTTACAATTTCCCAAATGAATTCTATATAGCTAAAAACTGTTCATCATCACCATTTATGATGGGAAATAGTATATATACATCGTGCGAGATATATAATATTACGCAAGCTCAGAAATGATTGATCTATCAACAGGAGAGTTTCCTCTTATTTATCATCTTTAGACTAGCTATTATATATAATGTACTTGAGTCACATCATAATGTGACTTTCTAAAAGCATTTCTCGTTGCAATAATACATTTTTCATTTCGATCGATTTTCTATTTGCAAATTTTTTTTTTTTTTAAATTCTTCTCTCCTGATTAATGTTCTATTACGAATAAAATTAGATATTTCAACTTTATCTACACTTTTATAATGATAAATTATTGATTTTAAATATATATATAATTTTGAATCCAACAGTTGACAGACAGCAGATCAAAATAATTATGCTGATTAACATTAGCGTACACGATATAATATGCGTATGTGGTTATTTAATTTAAGTTAAATTAAACAGTATAACGTTGATATGATTCGAGTGTTATTTACAAACTCCTACTACTACTATTACTACTTTTGCCTGCAAGCTCTTTTCCGGCTTCCGAAGTTTCACCGTTACGTCAAATTTCCTCGTTATGGAATTACTTTGACTCTCTCTCTCTCTCTCTCTCTCTCTCTCTCTGTATATATGTTGCTGCATCAAAAACAAATTATTTAACTTCATGGTATAATATACGCCTCACCCGTGACGTTATTCCACTCATTCGTGATATTTAATCCTCCCTAAGATTAGCCGAATATTAATAGCGTAACAAAATCGTGCCACGCCAATACGTTTTATAACTATAAGAAAAAGAGAGAGATACAGAGAGAAAAAAATTTTTTTCTATTTTTATAACAAAATTTCCATGGACTAGGAGGTTCACATTTACAACAGTGGGTTCAAGGACAGTTTTTTAAATATAGCTTAATAGAATAGTCGTTAATCTTCTATAACTCTCGATGAAAATTTAAGAAGAAAAAATTGTCTTTTAAACTCGCGTTCAGTTCTATATAAGAAAAATCTAATTTTCACGCGACACTGAAAAAATCTCTGATGATTTTCTTATATCCATTTGTCAATATAGATGAGATATGTGACATTGACAATGAGAGCAATAGGGTGTACATATATATTTATATAAAAATGTTCATTAGTGGTTTATGGTGCTGCAAATGGCTTTTCACTCGCGCGTGGCAAGAATGGAAGAGAGAGAGAGAGAGAGAGAGAGAGAGAGAAGAAAGTATAGAAAGAAATAAGCCACAAGACAACAACACGAGAGGGAAAGGTATATAGTAGGCGTGAAAGTGGAATGAGAGTTTCTCGACTTTTCTGGAAGATCGAAGAGAGTTAGGCCCTCCTTTTATGTCTGGGACAACTCTTTATATAGTGAATTTGAAATGTTTTTTTCTATTTGGCAAGGTACTCTTATAACTGGTATATGTGACATATTATATACAGTCGTATCAAGAGGAAAAACAGATATGTTGACTAGTCAGCTTTCATCGATGAAGGTGTTACGCGATTATTTGAGCTATCACTATAGTTTATACGTTGTGATACCTAGTGGATATATACATATATTCGTCACTAAAGTCGGAAGCGCTTCCGTTTACTTCACGCCATGCGTGACCGAATGACATAAGCATATATTGCCAAGTCGTCATTGGGTGTTTTCACCTGGCTGCAGGCGCGCAACTTTATATTATACCGGATATGTTTATTATGTGTTTATGTATAGATTACTCTCGTGAGCTGTATTGGCGTCACACTTGAATATATGACGTATGATACAAGTGAATAAGTTTATTGTATAGGTATTATCATTGTTATTAAATTTAATGTTAATTCGTTTGGAAAATTGTTTAAGTTTATTTTTGTGAGAAGAAAAAAAATTAGAAGTTTAAAAATAAAAATAATTTTTACGTATTTTTTTAAAAGGCTAATATAATTTACATAACTTGTGTTTTAATATTTTAGTAATTTTTTTATAAACTGACGTAACGTAATCGATTGCTTTAATATCAATTAGAAATTATCTTGTTTTAAGATATTGATAACAAGCATATACATACATACATATATGAACACAGTACACTGAACACAAGTCAACAAAGTTTTCATGATTCATTATAATCAAACTTTCTTTGCCATGAGCAAAACAAAAATATATATAAATACACATACACGTACATAAATGATTTTATAATTAATCAAGCTTGAAATGATTTCTAATTCTAATCACGCAGGGGTTTTTTACATTTTGTACGATAAAAGAAAGAAAAAATAAAGAAACACAATCAGCTGTGATTTTTCCAAGACACCCCTAATTAATTAGCGACGTTGCTTATCATAAAATCATATCGAAGGCGAGAGGAAAAATATAATAGTCAAGGGGGGGGGGATATACCAAAAATTAGAAGCGTCTCTTTCTCTTTCTTTTGTGTGGCTGCGGCTGGCACAGGAGAGACACAGTGTCACTGGCCTTGCCGCTTTCTGCGACCCACTTTCTCGTCATACACACGCTCTTCCTTTACCGCGTTTGTGACTCTTCCCCCCCTTCCCCTCATTCTTCTTATTTTTTAACCAGAACTTTCCGTACAGTATTTTTTTTGTCAGTAGCTTGAGAAAAAGACCCTTTTTTACAAGCTCTCAGTGATAACTCAACTTTCAACTGTAATAATTAGGCGACGAATAATTTCGTCTCTCTGAAATTGTAATCCGGGAGTAATAAGTGAAAATCCGGCTGACTTTCGACTCTGCGAAACGGAAATCGTAATATACACACATAAGCAAGTATATACAACATCATCTGCCAATAACCCGATTATCCGAATCGACTTTCTACCTTATTTTTTTTTTTTCTGGTATGCTTACGCGCACGCGACGCTATATTATATATACTCACGCAGTGAAAGGGGAAAGAGGAGGATATTTTTCGGGGTCAAAAACCGCGGCTGACGTATGTGCTGCTGTTGCCGGAGCAGCTTTTTTTATTTTTTTGTTTTTTTCTCAAGTGTAGCAAGAGAAATTTGTGCTGGAATTTCGAACTGACAATGTTGTCTTGTAATATGAATTTGAATATTGACTAAAAATGTCAGGGTCCACTTTAAGGATGTTTTTCTTTTCTTTTTTTTGAAAACTAATATATGTGTGTGATGATGGATTTATTTAAATGTTAAGAGATTTGTTCAAGTGTTGAAATTAATGCAATATTCGACCCCCCCTTACTTGATTTTTTTTTTTTTTATCAATGCATTTATTTATCTTGAGTAAATAAGCGATGATCGTTGAGATTTGATTTTAAGACTTTTTGGCATTTATTACACAGTCGAGTTTTTTTTTTCTTTTAATTATAAATGATTTTTATTTTTAAAATAGTATTGAAAATTTTATGTTAATGTCTGCATTATTATTGATTAAAGAAAGTATTTTTGAGTAGTGCTGAATTATGATTCGAGAAGTAAGTGAAGGATTATTAATTTTATAAATTTTTAATTAAGTTAAAACATTTACATAGCCGAAAATGTATATTATCCTTAAATTTGGAAATTTTTGTTTAATTTTAATGACATTTAAAATAGAATTTACTTCAAATCATCATTAATACATGTATAATCTCATTTAAAAAACAATAATTTTAAAGTTAAAAAAAGAATATCAGAACAAGCCAAGATCGTACTTTCTCTAATTTAGAAATTATATCAATTTTAGATTTTTATTGTAAGTCATTGAAAAAAGCAATTTTTATTATTCAATTTTGTTATTTAATGTAAGTTATTAACTTTAAAACATTTTAAATTAAAATAAACAAATAACTTAATTACTCAGCATCAACTTTAAACTATCCTTTCTTACCAAACATAAAAAATAAAAAACTCAATTAACTCGCATCTAAAAAATTTCAGAGAAAAACATCCGGAAAAACATAATTCATAATCCAAACCAAATATTATTGATAATCTCAGTCACGAATAATTATCGATATATTATATTATACCGCTTGCATAAAACACTGAAATTACAAAGGAAGCGATGATTTTTATAAAAACAAGCCTTACAGTCTCGTTGTCAAATACACACGTCAACGGGAGTTAAATAAAAAAAAAAAAAAGAAAAAACAAACATCCGAGAAAAAAAAAGTTGATGCAAGTATTCGTTTCAGATGTCGCTGACCTCTCTTTTTCAGGGATTGCGCTCTGCGGAAAATTTTTGTCGGCTCAGCTTGGTGTGGCTTGGCGTTTTTTTTTTTTTTTCGGTGCGCTCACCTGTACACATAACCCGTGAGCCTCAAGCATGAAAAACTTGCGTAAGATTGGTAAGAGGAAGGCCAATGTGCGCATTACATATGTATAATATGGACTCTTTGATCCGGTTTCGTTCTGACGTTTTGGTATGTGAATAGATAGGTAGGGGAATATGGCTAATATTTTAACTGTAGACTGGTGCATAAAAATTATCCAAAAAAATATGCATTATCTTTTTGCAAAAGTAAAAAGTTGTATTGAATCAATTGGAGTATAAGAATTGTGTCGAAAGGAAGATTCTAGAAGTGGAAATTTTTTAACTGATGAAATACGTTTACGCAAAAAAAAATTTAAACTATTGATGATAAATATTATTATTTTGCATAAAACTTCGTCTTCGTTATAATGTGAAAAAAACAATGAGAGAGTGAGAAAAAAATAACGATTACACCTGGAGAGAGATGTGAATGGACTATCGAGTTATTTTGCTGAATAAGAAAATAATTATTTGTTCAGACTTGATAAATATTTCTTACTACATAAACTTTAATAAAATTTCGGTACAATTTTTAAAAAAAAAATTATAAACAAAATTTTATTAAAATGACAATTTTTTTCCTCTTACAAAAATCTTACAGTTACGAGAGTATTACATTTGAAAAGCTCTAAATCAACCTCTCTCCTAGGTATATAGCTTCTCTTATATATCCCCTTAAATCTACAACATGAAACATCGTAGGAGTATAAGAGGAAGAGATCAGGAAAGGAGGGTAAAAATTTACGAGCGAAAGGGGAAAATAAGACGGGTGTAAGCGAAAGAGTAAGTCTCCCGGATGCACATACTAGCCAGCATTCAACCATACATACATACATACATATATACAAGATAATTCAGCTTATAGGGGAGACCGGGGCATGATTAAAAGTTTTTTTCTTTCCTCTGTAACTTTTTTAATAGTTAATATTTTTATTCCGGACAAAAAAGGCTTTGAAGGT
>JAPYZE010001431.1:0-31596 GCA_030522805.1 Leptomastidea abnormis | reverse complement strand
AATCACAAACAAAATAGATCGCTTGCAATCCACGTCAGGCGCCCTGCCTGTTCAACATCCGGGAGGATCCCTGCGAGCAGCGCAACCTCGCGGACTTGCGTCCCATGATCCTGGCGACGCTCGAGGAGGCGCTGCTGAAGTACCGGGTGACCGCCTTGCCGCCCAGCAACCTACCCAACGACCCGCGCGCCAATCCCGCACTCTGGAACGACACCTGGGTCAGCTGGCTCGACGAGGATCCGCTCGAGTTCATGCATCAGCAGCAGCAGGTGGAGTCGGAGAATGGGGTCAGTCGGAATCCGCTTCCGGAAGACTTGCCGAGCGATCCGCAGCTGCCCAACTCCATGCTCGCCCTCCTCGCTGCCCTCCTCGGCCTCGCCCTCGTCGCGATATTCGCCCTCCTCGGCTTGCGTTGCACTCAGCGCTACGATGCCCTCAAAAAGAAACAGCAGCAGCAACAGCAACATCGACATCAACAACTGTCGCGACCCGCATTTCGTACTCCCAAGTAAGTCTCTTATCGATCTTTACTTTTACTTTTTTTTTCTTTTTTCTCTGCTTAATTAATAGATCAAATAAAATACCTATATTCTCCGCTCGTAATACCTAAATAAATTTGCAATTGAATAATCGCTCTGTTGGCAGGCATTACCAGGAGGTGCAGCAAACCTGCAACTCAACGGCTGCGCTGGATGGGCAGCAACAGCAGCAGCGAGAAGACGATCCGCATCGCACACTAAAGGTACTCGAGACTAAAAACATCCTTCCCACCTCTTTGAAAAATATTGCAAGGAGCGTGGAGTGACACTAAGTTTGCGGACTGCTTTCATGAAAGCTGCCGAAAGATCTAATCCGTTCTTCATCCTTGACACTCGAACAATCGACAATCAAGAGTTTAAGCATTCGATCTGCTGGTATTGATAATACCTATAATTTTATGACTGTAAGACGAGCGCTACTTATATGCGTTTCTCTTTTTACAATACTTTTTAATACATGAAATTAGATTTAGTTTTTAAGATATGTCATTTTTTTATAATTTTTATTTTACCAAAATCATTTCTAATTAACGCCCAAGCATTCATTTGGTATTATTATTATTAATATTAACATAATGTTTTATGTAAAGTATATCTTTAATATTCATTCCTGACAATATATCAATCAATGTATATCGTCATTGCGAGTGAACCAAATTGAGAAATTTGTGCACGTCAATAAAAAGACAATTTTAAAGCAGTAAAATTGTCTAATTTTTTGGAGAAATGTTGATAAAAATTAAAATAAGAAAAACAATGTCATTATTTATGTATATAATAAACGCCTTGAAAGGCTCTTTATTTTGAATCCATAAACATTCTTTTTTTACTGTACAAAACTTTAAACGGGTCCACAAAGGCGCTTTTTTTTTAAGATCTGACAATAAACATTTATCAACATTAATGGCATTCTCGTAATCTTGAATACAGAACAAAAATAAGCACTATGACCTTGAAATAACATATTGCATCCCTCGAACAGACGCACGATTGTTAAATAATGATATTTCAGACTTCACGGGACTTTGTAAAAGCGAAGAAAAAGTGAAATGTTCGAGAGGCGCGTCAATTCGAGGGCTCTAACCCATTTTAATATTATATATATTTTGTCTTTCAAATTCAATTCAATAAACATACTTTGGTAAAATAATCAAATGTACAATTTTTTTCAGTCCCTCTTCATTTCACTTTTTTTTTTGAAGGCAACTTGCATAATTATGCAACTTTTAGGCTAGTAAATCTATAAATGATTCCGATTTTCCTATATAATACAAATCTGCTTTATAATGCATTAAAATACAATTGATTTTTTTTTACATAGCCGTGCATCATACGTCCGGTACTATGATAGTGTCGTGTAAAAGTAATAACAATATTAGTGGTGGCGAGGATAGTCATGACACCCTTTTAAAGCTAGATTGTCTTTTGGGCGAGGTAACACGACCACAAGTACGGCAGCACGAAAAGAAGAATCCCTACAAGGGATTCCGTGACAGACTTTAGTAGGCTCGACGTGGATTCTGTCAAGGCAGTCGGAAGATCGATCGTTTGGAGTTTTGTGTCCTAGTCCCCGATTGGCGCGCTCTTGAAGAGAGGTGATCTTTGGCCTTGGACTCGACTCCAATCTCGGAATGTTGATTGTATGTGGACAAAGACAAGATTGGCTTCGCTTGCTACTGCTTTCCTAGCTCTGGCTCTTCTTCTATCACATGTGCATTACCTTCGGTGTGCTGAAATTTATGATAATATTTTTTTTCAACTTTACATACATATATTTGGATAAGAAACATGCTTTTTATTATTCGACGTTAATTACCTCTTTCCCCACAACCAATTCATCAGAACGCTCGATTGACTCTGAACGTCCCGCGCTGTTGAACAAATAACCAATTTTTATTACAAAAGTATTATGAAAATACAAAAAAAAAACTTATGAATTAATTATTTTAGCTTACAAGGGATAGCAGCAAATCAACTAAAAAATCACTATTTCATAAAATTTTGAAAAATCATAATAACGATTTTTTAGCACTTTATCTTAAATTTTTTTTTAAAATAGTAACAAAGACTTTTACAGTACTTTTTTTTAGTTATTAAATTGACTTGATTTTTTTGAAGTAAACCAATGCCTTGCAAAATTTTATAAAAATAATTTATTATATAAAATTACATACAGAGTGTATAGTTGGCGTTAACTAATCTGGCCGCTGCTTCAGGGGGTAACTTGCTCAGCACATCTTTATGAGCGAGCAACCTCATCTGCTGCGAATGCCTCTGCTCTTGATCGTCTTTCAGCCGCACATCCCTTCTGTGATCCACGCTCTTAAGCTGCGATAGCCTAGATGAAAAATGGGACAAAAATTCTAGCTTGTACAAGCGAAAGGCTACTCGAAGGAGCTTTGCAGTTGATCGACAGCATGATACCATATGCAAAGCAATCAAAGAAAAAGCCAAGACAAAAGGGAGGCTGGAGCACAACACACGGTACAGATTGATACTTACTTGTGAGCAAGAGCCCTCTTGTTTTCGCCGATGGCCTCTTGGGCTATCTCGACCGGACCTTCGAATCTCGAAGGCGAGGGATTCTCGACTAGCGGCTCGGGATAACCACTCGAAGGGTCGATCCCCAATGCCGCGGGATCCCTCTGAAGACTCGAGTCGGCGGCGATTGGCGCATACTTTTTTAGCTCCTCGTTGACGCGCAGCGCATTCGACAGCCGCAGCTGCAGCGTGTCTCGTTCGTCAACCAATTGGGTGAGCTCGAGGGCAAGCTCCTCGCAGCGCATGTCCCTCTGATGCAGCATGTATAGTGCGAGATCTAGTTCCTTCTCCGTCTCGGCTATGGCGGCGTCGCTCGCATTTTGCTGTCGCAGTTGGTAAAAAAGAACGCGTGATCATGTGGATTTGTTGTTATGAAATTAAAAATTGATGTTGTCAAAAAAGAAAAAAAAAAGAAAATCAAAAGATGGAAGAATAAAAAAGTACCTGCTGCTGCTGTGCCTCCTGGGATTGTTCGGGCTTGGACGCATGTCGCTGAAGCGCGTGTTGTATCAGCTCGTACTCTTTGCTCTTTTCGTCGAGCTGCTGCACGAGACCGTTGACCTGCTGTTCACGCATCTCCAGCAGCATTCTCAGCTCTGCGAGTTGACGTTCCTCCTCTTCGGCAAGGGCGGCCAGCTCTTCCAGTCGCGCGTTCTTCTCGCTGAGCTGCACCCTCATGTTGTGGATCTCTTCGTCCTTGGTGACGTTGAGCTCTGCGAGGTGACGCTCTCGCTCCAACAACTCGGCCTCCAACCGAGCTGCCTGCTCGGACTTTTGCACCGACAAATTATTGCTGTCCAAGCTGGTTTGCTCCATGTGCAGCCTTAGATTCTCCAGGTCGCGTTCCCGTAACCCAATCGCCTCCATTAACTTTTGATTCTCTGTTATTAACTGCTTTCTTACGCTCTCAATCTCGAGCTCCTTTTCCTAAAACGGCACGCGGGCAGTGTTAAGACTTGAAGCACTATCTATAGAGTAACTACATTTTATAAAAATAGCTGTTTACAGAGCTGCTTACTTTGAGCAAGTGCTGAACGGCCTCTTCGGCTCGTAGTCTTGCGGATTCCTTCTCGGATCGCAATTGCTCGATAGTGGCGCGGTCTTCGGCAGCGAGTCGCTCGAGGCCACGCAGATTCGCCAGCTCGCTCTGCAGATCGGCCAATGAGAACTTTAGACTTTCAAGCTCCTGTTTGCGCTCGTAGAGCTCGCGGGTGCGCATCTCGGCGTCGGACTCGGCGTGAGCCTTCTGATTGAGAGTAACCTGCAACTGGGACTCCATCTCGGCTATGGACAATCGTAGGTCGTGAATCTGTTGGTCCCGCGCGTACATCTCGTCGTGTAGCTTCGCGATCTCCTCCGGCTCGCCGATCGACCGCTTTCTTCGTCCGCGGTAGGCCTCCATCGGTGGTGGACGGCCTTCCAACTGCGCCTGCAATGCAAAGCGATAATTACGCTTGATTACTATGTAATAATAATAATAATATTTTTTTTATAATATTTTTATAATAATAATTTTTTTTTTTTTAACAAATTGTGCAATGTGTTTGTTATGAATGGCAAGAATCATACCTTGAGAGCGTCAATCTCCTGGTTCTTAAAGAGTAGCTGCTCCTCGAGTTGCGACTTGTCATCGTAAAGCTTGTTGATATTATCCTGCAGCTCCTGCAGCATGCGCGTCGTCGTCGACTGGTTCAGCGAGTAATGCAAGTGCTCAATCTCGTCGTCCTTTGCTTTGAGCAAAGCCTCAAGTTTACGTAATTGTTGATCTGCGTTGTCTTGCTCGCTGGCAAAAGTAAAGACGAGCAGAGCTTCTTCTTCCTGCTCCTTCTTTTCAACCAATTCCTGATTTTCCGAGAAATCCGTCCGAACGATGCTATTTAGCTCCTGTTGCTGCTGCTGCGTCATTAGCGTGTCCAGCCGCCTTTTAACGTCCTCGAGCTCGACCTGTCGGTTCACCAGCTCGAGCTGCAGCTGGTCCACCTCTTGGAAGCTCTGCTCCAAGCTGCTGTCCTTATCGGCCATAATTTCATTGAGCTCCTGTAGGCGCTTCTCGGCTTCGGCCAGTCTGCCATCAGCGAGCTCCCTCTGATCCTGGACCTGGGAAGCGCATTGCTGGATCTCGGCGGCGGATCGCTGCAGCTGGGATTGCTGGCTGGACAGGCTCTCGTCTTTCTCACTTAGCGCCGCCTCCTGGCTGCTTAGTCTCTCCTGCAGCTCGCGAATTTTCTCATTCTTCTCTTGCACTTGGGTGGCGTAGCCTTCGATCGATAACTCCAAGCCTTTGACCTTGTCCAGCAAACTCCGCAGATTGGCCAGTTCCTCGCTCTGCCTCGACAACTCCTTGTCCCTCGCCCCGATCGCGGCATCAAGTTCCGACAAGCGTGCTTCCTTATCGCTCAGCGCCTCGGTCAGCTGTTGAATTGTAGTCCTGGCGCTTATCTGCAGCTGCGCGCTCTCGGCTTCGCGCCTCATCAGCTCCTCTCGCAGAGAGGCCACCTCTTGGGCACGCGCGTCGGAAAGCGCAGCGAGCTCGTCGAGCGAGGAGGACGTGGAGTTGAGCTTGCCCATGCAGGCTTCAAGATTTTCGAGCCTGCCCTCCAACTGCGCCTTTTCCTCGGAAGCCACCTGCAGCTTGGCTCTCAGCTCGGCGTTGCTCGCCTCGTAGCCTTTGCTCCTCTCGGCCAGCAATTCCGAGCTGGCGATTGCGAGACTCTGCTCCAACTCTTGAACTCGAGTCTCGAGTCGCAGCCTCTCGTCCTGGGCCGCGCCCAGCTGTTCGCTCAGCTCGGCCAGCTCGGCCTTGAGCAGCTCGCCATTCTCGCGCATGCTCTGCACCTGATCGTTCGCGTCCATGAGGCTTTGTTCGTATTGCCGACGCAGGCTGTCATAGTCCGCTTTGAGTTTCTCCTGGGCGGCGGCGCTTTCGGTGACACGGGCCTGGAGCTCTTGAATCTGGCCCTCGGACTCGCGGCTGGCTGCCTGCCTCTTGCCACGGTGCTCCTCCAGCAGCTGTTGCAGCTCCTCGTTCTCAGCGGCTAGCGCCTCGAGATTGTCTCTCAGTTCCTTAATTTCCGCGGCGTCCTTCTCGACTGCTGTTGCTGCTGCTGCAGCTACTCGAGGATCCAGCTCGAGACTTGCCTGATGCTGGGGTGGCAAGGAGGAGGCCTCGTTGTCTTGCGACTCTGGGCCAAAGCCGGGCAGTTGCTGAAGCCGAGTCTCGAGCTCCTTGTAACGCATCTGCCAGATGTGGACCTCCGTGTCTTGCTTATCCTTGGCTTTTGTGCAGAGCTCCATAGCCGCGGCGAGTACCTCGATGCGCTGTAGCAGGCCATCTCGCTCGGCGCCAAGCTTCTTTATTTCCTCACGTGCCTCGGTCAGGGCTTTTTCCAGGCCCTCGAGCTGGGTCTTCAGCTCGTCCACGATCGCGGAGTCGAGATCGGCAAATCCACCGCCGCCTCTAGCACCACCGAGCGAACGCTGGGATTTCAGTTCTCTCTGCAGATTGTCAAATTGCACCTTGTATTCCTTCAGCTTCTTCACGTACTTTACGTTCTTGACCTGGGCGAGTTTACCCTCTTCGATTAGCTTGGCATTCTCCTCCGTGAGTTCTTTCAGCTGTTCCTCGAGCTCGTCCACCTTGAGTTTCAGTTGAATTTCCGTGCTTGGCACCACGGGAATATCGACGTGCTGCTCTATGATTCTATCGTTGAAGCCCCACGGATCTTCGTCGTTCTCCGACATCGACTCGACCAACTCTTCAAGTTTAGGCTCAAGCATGGCTTCGTTTCGTTGCGTTGCTTCCACTTTTGTTTCGATCACGGGCTCCTGACCCACCTGCACAGCAGCAGCAGCAGCTAGTTCTTCCGCAAGCTGGTCTCGCTCCCGACTGACGATCTCCAGCTGGTTTTGGAGGCTTCTCCTGGCTTCTTTCAGATCTTCGTAAGCACGAGTCACATCGTTAACCTGCAACTGCAGAATGTCCCTCTCGCTGACCACTCGGGCTATCCTACTCTCCAGCTCGGCAATCACTGCATTTTCGCCGCTGGTTTTCGCTTCCACGTCCAGTTGGACGAGTTTCGTTCTGTAAGCCTCTTGCGCGGCAGTCAATTCTGCATTCTCGTTCCTCGCGGCTTCCAATTCCGATTGCAGTTCGCTATACTTGATCTCAACGCTGTGCAACTTCTGAACTATCGAAGCGGTTTCATTCACGCCCGGCGTGCCGAACAACAGATTACCAATGATGCGCTCGATCTCCTGCCTCTCCTGATGCAGCTGTTCGAGTTGGCCGAGAGAACTCTCCTTCTCGCTTATCGCGCCAATGATGAAACTGTTTTTCTGCTCCATCTCTTGGGAGAGCTTTTCGTGCTCTGATCGAGCTGAGATTAATGCCTCGTTTACAACTTTCAACTCGTTCCGGAGAGCTGCCGTTTCGGCGTCTCTGCTCGCCAAAGCTCTTTCCAGCTCGGCGCGTCCAGCACTTTGGCCATCCAACTCCGCTCTCAAAGATTGGATCTCGGCATCAAGATGTGCTTGCATCGTGTCCGCACTAGAGCGCCCGTCTTCTACTTGTCTAATGAGCACGTTCACTTCCTCTCGCAGCCGGCCAATCTCCATCTCCAGTTCGACGTTAACGGATGACTTGGGCGGTTCACCGAAAACCGAAGCATCGAATAATGGAGGCGTTTCGTCTTTGTCGACCATTTCGCGTTTTTGTCTACCATTGGAACTGCTCTCGTTAGCCTGCAACGATGACTCCTGACGAAATACAGAGATGCCAGGCTCGAGGCCCCAGCCTTCCACCACCACCTTCTCCTCCTCCTCCTCCTCCTTCTTCTTCCCCTCTTTTGCAACCGGCAGCTCTTCTTGCCCATTATTACTGCTTTTCAATAGATCGCTCTCTTGAGCAAGGCTCTGTTTTTCTTGCTCCAGTCGTTCGATCTCTTCCAATAATGCCTGATTATTTCGCGTCAACTCTTTGACTTGGGACTGCAGATCTTGCAATGCAGAATTGCCCGCCTCTAAAGCCTGGCGCAGCTCTTCCCGATCAGCTTGCAATTCCAGCTGCTGCTGTTCCGAACGCTGAAGCAGCTCGAGGTACTGAGCGTGCAGGCTCTCGTAGCTTGCCTCGATCTCTCGATCGCGAGCGAGCTCGCGCTCGAGTTGCTCTATCTTGGCGTGCGCGGCAACATCGAGCTCTCCAAGTCGAGCCACGTGCTCTTGCAACTCTCGGTTCTCGCGCATCATAGCCTCCAGCTTGGCCTGGCTCTCCTCGCTCGCTGCCTGGAGAGTCGCGTACTGGGCGCTCAACTCCTTGTAAGACTCCTGAAGCGGGCTCTCGCTGGCCGCGGCGGCGCCGGAGATGGTGCTGAGCCTCAAGCTCTCTTGCATCTGCACGAGATTGCCGATCGAATTGTGCAGCTCGTTGTCGAGATTCTCGATTTCCGCGTCGCGTTCCTGCAACTTGGCCTCGAGCGCTTGGACCCGCGTCGCGCACTGCGAGCAGATCTCCTGCTGGGCCTCAACCTGGCGCACACTTTCGATCTCCTGCTCCTTTTCCATTTTCTCCAGCCGAGCCCGACGCTCCTCCGACTCCTTCTCCACGTTCTCGAGCCGCTCGTTTATCTGGGCCTGCTTCGACAGGAGCAGCCCATTCTCGGTCTTCAAACTGTTGATTTGTCCGAGCTGCTCCACGTACTCGGACTCCATCACGCCCATGCGAACACCCAACTCTCGTGCCCTCTCCTTTACGTCGTTCAGCTCTTGCAGCTCATAGTTCAACGCCTCGAGTTTTGCCTTGCTTTCCGAGAGCTCGATCTTGACGGCCTCCAAGGCGCGCAATGCCTCGTCCCGCTCGCCCTGCCTGCCGCGCAACTCCTCCTCCGCCTCTCTTATACGGTTGTCCTTCTCTTGAGCGCGCACCAGCGATTCCTGCAGCTCGTTGCTCATCGCTTCTCGCTCGCTCTTTTCCAATCCGTACTTTTCCTCGAGCTCCTTCAATCTGCTCTCCAACTCTTCGCACTGCGCGCTCTTCTTCTTCGCCACAGCCGCGTATTTTTTCAACTTCTCGAGCTGCGTCTGGTTTTTCGTCTCGGCCTCGGACAGACGCTGTTCAAGCTCCGCCACCTGGGCCTCCAAGCTCGATTTGACCTCGCCCGGTACGCAGGCCGCAATCGCAGTGTTCTGTTGATCCAGCTCGCTCTGCAGGCTCAAAGTCTCCTGCGCTTTTGCTTGCAGCTCCTCCAGCGCGTCCTCGAGTCTGCGATTCAGCATTCCCATGTCCTCGGTGTGCTTCTGCTTCAGCTGCTCCATCAATTTATAAGTGTCCTGTAGCTCCGAGCCGATGCTCCTGGCCTGGCGCAGATTCTCCTCGTGCGTTGTTTGCAAGTCCAGCAGCCGATTCTCCACCTCGGCCTTGGCCCTTTCAGCTTCCCGGAGTGCCTCTTCTTGATTTCGATTGCCATCCAACAGATCTGCCACTTTGTGCTCCTCTTCTTCCAGACTTCGACGCATCTGGTCGTTCTCTGACACTAGAGACTCGCTCTGAGCTTTCAGCGCTTCAAGTTCGGCCGATCTCTGCGCTACCTTGCCTTCCAAGTCTTCCACCAGCAATTCCTTTTCGTGCAGACGCTCAACTATCTGGTTGTAATCCTCGAGGCTCTTGGAACGATCCAACTTTTCGTGCAATTCCGAAAGTTGATGCCGTGCCACGAATAAATCCTCTTCCACGACACTGACATTAGTTCTCAGCGTCTCAACCTCCTCGGTGAGCGAAGCTATCGTTGCGTCCCGCTGTTGTACCTTCGCCTCGAATTTGCCCAGTTCGTCCTGCAGCTCGTCCATCTTAATGAGGTCGCTTTGAAGCTGATTATACTTGGCCTGTAGCTCCTGGTCTTTTAGATCCAAGCTGCTTCTCAGTTCGCAGACAAGACCTTCCTGAGACGCAAGAAGGTCAGCCTGCTTCTTGAGTCGCAACTCGAAATCACCTGTAATACTCTCGAGCTCTTCCTTGAGCGAACCAACGAGTGCCTCCTTACGTTCCGATTCCACGAGCAGATTTTGGTGCTCATTCTGAAGCGCATGGAATCCTTCCTCAATCTGTCGACTGCTTACTTCTAGCGCCTCGAGTTTGGCTTCAGTGTCACTGCATTTAGCCCGCCATTCTGAAATTGCACTTGCACTTTCTTCGAGCTCGCGACGCAGGCTCTGGATGTCCAAGCCGCAGGCCTCGCTGTTACTCGCCAACTGTGCCGACTTTTCTTCCAGTTCTGCTTCTTTTTCCGACAACTTGCTTCGCAGTTCCTCGATAGCCTCCTTCTGCTCGTCGATCAAGGCTTTACAACGCATCATCTCAGCTTCAAGCGCAGCTATCGTGGCCTCGTTTGGCGAGGCAATCTCTGCGGCTTCTTCGGCAGCACAAGGCTTGTCATCTACCAGTGGAGAACTTTTAACTACCGACACTCCTTGTTGTTGTTGTTGTTCTTCTTCTTCTTCTTTTTCTTTTCCTTCTTGCAATTTTTGTGCAACAGCCTCTTTTTCTTCACTTGGTTTTTCTTCTAAAACGATTTCCTTTGCCTTGCTTACTTCATCTTCCTCCTCTTCTACAGCTTTTTCCACGACTGGCGCTATCTCGATTTTTTCAAAAGGCTCTTCATTGACTGATCTATCCATCAACTTCTCAGCGAGTGCAATTTTTTCTTTTTCAAGTTCCTGTAGACTGGTTGACAGATTTTCGTTTAGCACCGTTAGACTCGCAATCTTGGCGAGAAGCTCGTCTACGTTGAGGTTCTCTTCCGATGGTACAATCACAGGTGTGGAATGATCTTCGGCGTACGACTCTTCGGGTTTTGGTTCTCCCTTTAGTTCTATCGACTCTACCGGCTCCAAGATGGGCTGAGCGTCAACCGACCTCTCTTCGCGTACCTGGACTTCTTGGATGATTTCTTGGGGCTTATCAAGAGTAGTAGTAGTAGTAACAACAACAGCAGCAGCAGAAGCTTCGAGCACAGCAAGCTTTTCTCGGAGCTTTTCGACCTCGGCATTGAGCTCGGAAGCTTGAGCCTCGCGGTCGCTCAGCCGCTCTTCGAGCTTCGTCAGTTTGATCACGAGCTCGTAGTTTTCGCGCGTGAGTACTTCGAGACGCGAGCCCGCTTCGTTGGTCTGTTCGGGCGCAATGCGCTCGAAGGATTCGGTCGAGCCAGTGTCTGAGGAGCCCTTCTCCTCGAAGCGCGTGAGCTTCTCAAGCAATGCTCCGTTCTCGCGCGTTAGCCCGTCAATCTTGCGAAGCAAGTCAGCCCGCTCGCTGTCTGCTGGAGCCAGCGCCTCGAAGGACTCGGTCGAGTCAACGTTCGAGCCAGTCTTCACGAACGACTCGGTCGAGCCGACATCGGACGATGGCTTTTGCTCTTCCAGCTTTAGGACCTTTTGAGCCAACCGCTCATTCTCCTGCGCGAGGCTGTCCAACTGGCGCTGCAGCTCTGCTTTCTCTGGATCTTCGTTGCTCGAACGTTGCAGCGACTCTAGCTGCTCCTCCAAGTCCACGACCTTCATCTCTGCACTGACCCGTAGATTCTCCGACTCTGCATTTTCTGCTTCCAAACTTGACACTTCTTGCTTTGCTGCGTGCACTTCTGGAATTTTTCAAACGATCATTTAGATATTTGGTTTTTTTTTTATAACAAATTTGGTTTTACTTTAACGTTTCGAGTCAATCGACGTTTAAACGACGTTTAGCTTTAGTACATATTTATATTAATTATACAAAAGCTGCTTTAGCTTACTGTTTTATTTACAAGTATATAAATGATCAAATACTAATGGAGAAAAGTGCAGCACTGATTTATTTATGCTTGATTCGAATAAATTTTTGAATGACAAAAAAAATTAGGTCATTCTGAATAACTTGAATTTTTCAGCTCGACTTGTTATATACACTAGTGCATCACTTTAATCGATAAATTAATAATTCATTTAATATCAGTGCCATCTTCTCTCTAGCACTATTTTAATTAAAAAAAAAAAAAAAAATGAAGCCAATACCTTGCATGAGGTCCAGTTTTTGATTCTCTAGAAAGGCGATGGCCTCGATGTGTGCCTGTATCTCTTTCGCCTGAGTTGAGACCTTACCTTCGAGGTCGACGACGCGTTCCTGACACTCGTTCGCCAAAGCTGTGCAGATTGCATTACATCCCACAATTGTTTATTTAGCGTTACATTGCGAATTTATTTATAACAAGCTATCTCCTTTCAAAGTATACATTAACACGCCTCTACCTTCTTATACTCTACACATACATACACGCTCACTAAAGCATTATCTTAAGCAATGCAAGTTAAGTTTTTTAAAATATGTCTTCTCTTTCACGTTACCAATGTTATCAGCAAACAAATCAATAACTAATCAAATTTATTTAAATAAAATCAAATTGATCAATTTAATGGAATTCAGAAAAAAAATTTAGACAGACAATTTTTATTAATCTTTTTAGTACGATTGAAATTTCAATATAAAGTCAACTTAATTGATATATTAGAATAAAATTTGTCTAACTATTAATTGAATTAATAAATCCCTAAAAAGAGTTAAATGATCATGCAATATGTTAATATGGATATTCACTAGCATAATGTTCATTCAAACTGAAACTTTATAAAAAGCAATTTACATTATTCTACTCCTAAATAAATTAGCAAACTTTGACAAGTAATAAAGGTGGGTCCATGTTATTGATTTTTGGATTCCGTACAAACGTTTTTTTCTTTTTCAAATTAAAATTAGTTTAAATGAAAATGTAAAAAGGTATTTCTAATTGAGAACTATTTAAATAAAAAATTAAAAAATAAAATTTGTTAAAAATCCATCACCAAAAAACAAAATTATAAGCAGAGCTTGCGTTCCGTAAAAAAATTATACATAACAGAACATGTATATACAATCATCATGTCTCAAATAATAATCATCATAACATTACTACTTTAAATTGAAAAAACTTTTTTAAAAATTACTAAAAAAATTTCATTAGACATTATAGAAAGTGTAAAAACCGACAGAGCTATCAGATATTACATTTACAAAAAAATATTGTTTCATTGAACAAAAAAGATGATGGATATAATGGCACAAGAACAATCTGTTCTGGTTCCTACCTTTAAGCTCGTCAAAGTCTACCAGACTCAGCTGAAGGTTACCTTTCTCCTCCTCCAACAAAGCAACCTGGTTTGCAAGTTTTACCAATTCAGCATTGGAGTCAGATACCTGTAAAAGAAACAAATTCACTATTTTGCTTCAACTTGATTGACTAGATTTTTAACACAACAAATTGTACCTTTTTGAAATTTTCTATTTGTTTTTGTAAATTTTTCAATTTGTTTTTATGCTGGGCCTTCAATTTAATCGTGCTTTTATTTAATTCATCCAATTCTTTAGTCAATTTTTGCACTCGGTCATCCTCCTTTTGAGCTTCTATTTCAAAAACAGTAAGTTTTGCAGTTAATTCAGATTTTTCATTTTCTAATTCGTTAACTTGTTTTTGTAATTCAACAACTTTAATGGTCATTTCTTCGCTTTTTATATTTAAATTGTCGATTTGTTCCTGTAATTGAACTTTAAACTGTTCTTCTTTGATTTGATGAGATTTCCTTAATTCTTCCATTTGACTTTCAAGTTGTGTTATTTTATTGTCCTTTTCAATTATTAGATCGTTATCGTACCCAGATCGGTTATTTACAATTTGATTTTGCAATTCAGATATACTTTTTTGTAGTTCATATTTTTCATCTTGGAGATTTCGATTATTTTGTTCTAATTTCTCAATTTTGCAAGTAAGATCTTCAAGATTGGGTAGCTTCTCTATACCTAAACCCGATTCAAGATGCAGAATTTTAGCTTCAGCTTCAGCTAATTTCAATTCACGCTCTTCCAACTGTTTTAATAGGTGCTCATTTTTAGATTTCAGTGATGTTTCAATTAAAATAAAATTTTCTTGCATGGATTTCATGGCATCTTTTGTGTCAGCTAAGGTATCCATAGTTGATCGCGAAAAATCGACACTGACCGTTTCAGCTTCTTTTTGAGCCTCCAATTTAGCTGTTAGACTAAAAGAAAAAACATTTTTATTAACAAAACAATAAAAAAAATTGAAAGAAATTTGAAACATACTTTTGAATACTTTTTTCCAAAGATGTTATTTGGTTACTTTTATCTTCTAATTGTTTCAATAAATTATCATTTTTATGTCGCAGTGATTCTTCAACAAGTACAAAATTTTCTTGCATTGATCTCATTTCATCTTTAGTATCTTCTAAAGTATCCAACGTAGTTTTACCTTTCAAAGACAGATCAGCAGACATTAAAGTCACAGCCTTTGTTTTAGAATCAATAACTGAATCTTTTTCTTTTAAATTTTCCTGAAGATCAATAATAATTGCTTCTAAATCAAAAATTTTGCTACTCAGTTCTGCAATTTTATAATCTTTATCTTGAACTTGACTCAAATCTATAATTGGATAAGTTGTCTATAAATTAAAAAAAAAAATGGAGTTAGTATAATTAAACTTTTTTATAATAGCAGTTGAAAGACATAAATTTAAATTAATATAAACCTGTGATGTTACAAGAGCAGGAGTGACAACTGAAACGGGAGTGATATACTGTTCTTCAAACTGTTGTCTGAGTGCTTCAACTTTTTCTTCTGCAGCCCTTTTACTTTCCGTCAATTCTTTACTTCTTTGCTCAAATATTTTTCTATCTTGGGCCAACTTTTTCTGTAGCAGTAGAGACTTGGCTTTTGGAGTTTTAGCTTGACTAATGTCATCAACTGCATCATATGATGGATCAGATGTTGCTGTATCAGACTTTGATTTAGGAGTACTTTCACTAGATGATGTAGCATCATCTTTATTAGAGCGTTTTTTAGCTCTAGTTTTAAATTTAGATAACTTTTTGGCATATTCCTATGATTAAAATTAATAAAAAAAAAAAAGTTTAATCCAAATTAAAAGAATTACTAAAAAGACTATGTGTATAACGGAAATTTAAAATATTCACCTGTAATTCTTCTTCTTTCTTCTTTAGACTCTCTTTATTTTTAAGCATAATATCTTTTACACTTTCCAATTGGTTTTTACTCTGTTCACATGTTTCTTTTAAATTAGCCACAGATTCTGGAGGGCCTGCCTCCATTGTTCCTGGTGGCTCTTCTGAACTACCCCACATTGCTAACTGAATAATTAAAAATAAAGAAAACCACATTATTACAGCACAGAATTTTTAGTTTTAAAAAAACTTTTCTATGCGATACACAGAGCTAATCAATGGCAGTGAAAGTTTGTCTGGCGTCTAGACTCAGTATCACCCAGTGCTCTCGTTCTTGAGAACTAATTGGATAAGAATGTGACTAGGGTAAACTAATTATGTTAGCATTTGCATACAAGAGTCTCTAGTTTCCACAAACTGGGGATAATTCTACTTTGAAATTAGTCAAGCATATCATGTTTTCCCTTGGCCATTTGAATTTAATTTAATAAATTTGATGGAACTAATACCTGATATAAAGTTTCTTTTAAAAGAAAAAATTACAAAAATTGTATTTATCTGATAATTTTATAAAATAAATACAAATTTTAAGACTTGACATGAATTGGATAATTAAATTTAAAGCTAATGTTACCAAATGAAACTTATATTTCAGATTTAAAAATTACATAAAGTTTATAAATTTTTTTTAGTTTTATTTCAAGTCAACGTGAAATATTTCATCAATAATTATTTTAAATTAAAAATTTATATTTTTATTAAAAAAAAATAAAAAAGCAGAGATTAATTTTATTCTAATGATCTATTTGATTTTATTTTAGAAAATTTATAGACAAAAATTCTCTTGTATTTTGTATGGACATCAAAATTGACAAGAAATCATAATTCATTATCAATAATTTGAACAATTATTTACTACATGTTATACAAATTTAAAAATTATTTTAAAGTAATTATAAAAAAGTTATAAACAATTAATTACCAATGATTGTTTGTTCAGAGAGTCATGATCACGTCAAAACAAAAACTACCATATGTAAACACTTCAGTACATGTACATTGCACCAAAATATTGTAGGTAGGGTAATCTCAAAAATAATTGAGAATAAACAAAACTTGGATTGAAATATTAAAATTTTTTACAAAACTTATTTGAGAAAATAAACACCGGATAAAAATAAATTTAAACGCTCATTTAACGTTGAAACTAACCTACCCAAGACTTTTTTCTTTAACTAAAGCAAGCCACGTCCAATAAAAGGTCGTCAGTCATGTAAGAAGAGAAAAAAGGTGCCACGCTTTTGTCAAACATCGTAAAAGCTCGATGGAATTACAACAAAATGACGTAATCGAAGTTAGCAAAGCACTTAATGTTTGTCACGGAATAGGGTTATGTCATGCCAATCTTTTGAAAGTCTTTCTAGGGTCAATTTGGGTACAAACTTCAAATAAAACAAAAAGAAGCCCTTCGTAATCGCCCTTCAATAAAAAACTATAATATTTACATACCTAGTTCTCTTGGAGGACATAAATTTAAGACAGCTGGCGGCTGGTCAGGAGAACAACACTACGTCACCGACACCAGACATATTTTTCCACGTAGCTGCTGTCGTCGTCGTCTTCGTTCTTCTCGTACCTATCACAGCACAGCTGCTTTCTAATTCCTGGTTCATACACGTTTATGGGCACTTTATCTTCGGCAGAACACTACTTGACAGCGCGGCAATTCCCCGTTGTAACGCACCGCACAACACCGTTTCATCTCCCGCACGCCAGTATACTTACTTAGTACTTACCTCCAGTCTCCAGTTGCTTTCGCAAGCGTGGCGTCAGCGGTCATCGAGCTTCCGCGGGTAAGGTTGGATCATATTCGCGAGCGCGACGTGCATATAATAATAATAAGAGCGTCGTCGTCGTTATAAGTTACATACATACCATACATGCAAGTATACGCATTTATGCACGATCAGCAATTGTAATGCATTTGTAAAACAATATTTTTTTTCAAATTAATAATTTGCATTCTTTTTACTAATCTTTTATCATCATGTTAGATATCAATACGTTGTTACATCTATCAACTTTTTGATTCTGCAAAATAATTTTATATAGGGTTGGATTCTTCATCTAAAGAGTACACAACTTGAAATCAGCTTTTTCATCGGATTTCCACGAAATTGAATAACGACCATAAAGCAAGATATAGTTTTCTTGTTCTCTCTATTTAGATCTTTTTTTTTATGAAAAAATTGAATTTGTACAAATATTTCTCACGTTTGCAACAAATTTGTAATAAAAAAATTATTTTTGCTTGGACAAGCAGCAGAACAAATAATATGGAAGAACGACCTTCAAATCAGTGATTGTCGAAGGCACTTTAATCGCGGGCATTTAAAAAACGTATGTAACCAGTAAAGTAACGATACAATTATTACGTACTACACAAGAGCTCCGTTACTGATTACGATTACAGCAGATATTTAAATGCACATCTGAAAAACAAAGGTGAATCGCCGACAATCGAAGTCTATAGTTCCATACATCTTTTCTGCTTGTAAATATGCACATTTTTACAATCGACACTGAATGCATTTAAAAACTGTGTATTTTATTTCATCAAGTGTTTATTATTTAGAAAAATAAATCTATATCAAATGAAAATAGATAAATAAACACGTACGTAGGTAAGAGTAGAAGTGCTTTATCTTTTATAATTGTATATTTCAGCTTCAATCCGTGCGCGCGCCGTGCCCGGCCCAGCTGATTGGCAGGGTGCTCAGCTGTTCAGCGGCCGGGCGATGGACGCGGGGGGTAGCCTTATAAAGAGGGTATATAGCATATAGTGACAGAGAGAAAGAGCGTATTATGAGCGAGAGAAAACGTGCAATGACTAATGAGAGAAGAGCGGCAGGGCCCATGCAGTCTGCGCTGCTGCACGGCAACAGCGTGCGGACTAATCAGTACTGCAGTCTGCGAGCAGAGTTGGTGAAGCGCGTATAAGTATATATATTAGGTAGTTTATGTGATGTGAGGCACAAATGAGTAAAGTTGATGCAGCCTCCGACTCTCGTTCTTGATAGCCATTGTTCATCTCTATATACTTTATATAGTTTTTTATTGTGCAAAACTGTTGTCGTCATCGTCGTTGTCAAGTTGTCATTGTCATCGGCAAGAATAACAACAACTTTTAATTATAAAGGGCAGATATACATATAGGTATATATCCAAGGATCCAATAAGGTATACACACACACACAGGAGTATCACGTTGATTCTACTCTCCTGAAGGAGCCCAGACACCGACAATCTTCAGAGCAGGTAGGTTGTATGTGTATATAATAGCGAGATGGCTTGTTTTTGGTGCGTTTATTTACATGCATTACACCTACTTTGCTTATACCCCGTATATGTCGAATGATGATGTGACGCGCATGTGCCGGCACATATATAGCTGACACTAGAGCATTATTATTTCCTCATCTTCGGCCTGCGGCTGGCTCCCAGTCGCTGTTTTTCCCTCCTCAACTCGGTTGGCTGTCCTTTGTGTATAGTGCAGTGCTATACCGATGGTGGATGAGAAGAAGCGCGCGCGCTCTTATTATTCTTTGATATTTTTTTAGAAACTTTTCTTTTGGCATCCTTGATATAATAAGTAAGCACACACATTCGGAAAAAAGACTGTTTTTTCGGGAGTTTGTTGTTGTTGTTGTTATTGTTTTCTCTCCTTTGCGGTAGCGGTATAAAGTGCTGGTATATACTTAATAATGGGTATGCGCTGTTATTGTTATTATTATATACGTATAGGAGTTGCGCTTGCACACTTTTCCGGATTTATATAGTCACTCCTCGCATTGCATTTAAAGTATACACTTATATACCTATACTGGTATAAACAACAGTTTTACACCTGCTACATTACCAACTACTTTGTATTAGATATATCTACACCTACACTATTACTTTTTTATTCGATCAGCTCTCTGACACTCGCCACCTGAGTAATCACACCTCCTGATGGTCTTCAATCATTAAAACACACAACACACAGACCCAACTCTTCCTCTCCCTTCCGGCAACTCATTGGCGGTGACAAATCTATAACAATAAAGTGAGAGAAGGAGATGAAGAGTAATAATAAAGCTCATTGATATACATGCTGCTGCTGCTGCGCAAGGCGGAGCGGCGAGGAAGAGTAGGAGGAAGGGGCTATCGTTTGCTATATATGCGAGTCTTATTGCGATGACTGCGCGTATACGCTGGCTGAGGTGGCGGGAGAGAAAACTTGGCCGTCATCTTTATTCTTTAGTCAGTGGATCGTGCCCAAAGAGGGGAAAATTGCAACAATTGGAAATTTCCATTTGTGCAAAAAGTCAAGGCGATCTATCCCTCCCCCTCTCTCTCTCTCTCTCTCTCTCTCTTTCTTTCTCTCTTATAAGTCGTCCGATGAAATTGTCCTTTCCATTCTTTATTGCAATATAGGTGTGCATACACGTCTCGTTATACAATATAATATGCCACTGCAGCTGGCTGCGGGCGAGCGCTTATAAAGTCTCATCACCACTTTGTTTTGATGCAGTTTCCAGAGCTCGCCTTTCGCATGACTTTATTATTATCGTTCAACCTGTTACTTTCTCCCTCCTCCATCTTTCCTCCCACCCGCGGCCAGCTGTGCCTGATTAATAGCATCTGCTATTGTGCGATAAGTTTTATACTGGCAAATGTACATACGTGTACTAAGTTGCGTTGTTATGATTCTTGCCATAAAGAAGGTATAAATATATAATCATAATTTTATCCATTAGATTATACATTGCTATATACATATAGTTATACAAAAAGGTGCTGGTTAAATTTCATTAAAATAATCATGGTGATAAAACAATTTTTTTTTTTATTATAGTCATTTAAAAAAGTCGGCAATATATCGACGTATCGTACGAAGATCATCCTAACTTAAAATGTTATATGAATTTTTTACTTATTTTTTTTTTTAATTTTTATAACAAAAATTACTTCATATTTTTTAATAAATAAAGATCATATAAAATAAATATAATTTTATTATTTTATTTATTCTTAATTTATAGAGAAGTATAATAGTAAAATAAATATAATTTAATTATTTAAACAATTTCTATGATAAATTTTATAACAACAACTAATTTATACAATTATTTAGAAACTATTATAAATTATAATTATTTGAAAATTCAAAATTTTTTGAGTTTGGATCTTTGTTTTTTCCTCTCAGTTAATGGTAATCGTTCATTATAAGCAAGATTCAATTGTATTGAGCAAAAATTTTGTCACAAAACTCAAGATAGCAGTAATACATTTATTTTTCGTACTTACAGAACACCTCTTGATCAAAGTTCGTTTGATATTTCTGTGCAAATAATATTATTTTTTTAATAGAGAGCGAATAGGTAGGCTACTTTTCCACTCAACGTGGCAAGCTATATAGGCTAGCGTTCGTAAAACTCACCGAGCTATAGGATATTTCGTGTAAAAACTACACCTAGGATATTTTTCCACGACAAATTACAACAAGGATGATCTTCGTACGATGCGTCGATATGTAATCGTAAATAATACTGATGTATATAAATATATTAAGCATCAACAAGGATAAACGATTTGAGTTTCGAAAACCGGAGATAAGTTAATCGCTCAATTTCGACTTTATCTATATTTAGGTGCACTAATATGTTTCACCGTAAAAACCAGAGGTCATCAACGATTAAATGTGAAAACCGATTATCATTATAGTAGGTAGTTTATTTTTTCCATCAAATTATAATAAACTCCAAATTATAGTTTTATAAATAATCAATTAATTTACTGTCAAAAATTACGAAAGTAGCAGAATTTTTTTTTTTTTTTTTATTATTATTTATTATTATTGTGTTAAAGAAGTTGAGAAAAAAATTTAGTTGGCTTAAAAATTAAGAAACTGGTTTACTTTTTTCTTCTTCTGCAGGAAGTAACAAGAGCAAGATGAAAGAGTCTGGTGAGGAAAATTCTTCGCAGACTTCGACATGGACATCATTGTCCTCGTCGTCCAAATTGTTATCAAGTCTGCGCATCGTATTCTTCGTGATCGGAACAATCGTCATTGGCTTCGCCGCCTTTTGCAACTCGCTCACATGGTAAAAGCCACAAGAGACAACAGAGAAGGCACATATACCTACATAAATACACACACACTCACACACACACACAAGCTTATAAATATACTGCGCTTGCGAGCGAACGCAATTATATATTTTAACAGTCGCGTATGCGCCACACGTACGACTGTACATATAGCCACCCGCCGCGTTTCAACATCATGCTAACGATCCTGCTTTCCGATTTTCCTGCCGACAGGCACCTTCAAAAGTTCTGGGGTGCATCCGGTGATTTTTGGCAGGCCCAGTGGGAGAAAATAGTCGACAGGCTTGGAGACGATCCCGAGACTTATTGGGTGTATGGTAAGTACGGCAAGTTCTTTTCACTTGCTTATATCTATATAGCCATATATACCTACATTGCTGCATTTCAGAAGCGGCTACCGTTATTTCATATTAGACTCTTGCGAAGCTTCCACTTAATACAAATGATTGTTTTTTTCAATTAACATTAATAACCTTGTTGTTTTTAATATTTTTATATTTTATTGTACCTTCTTTTTTTTTAAGCAATCGTTTTTAAAAGTAACAAATAAACTTGATGTAATAGCTTTTTATAAAACAACAAAATTGAGGATTTTTTTTTACACGACGAAAAGTATAATTTATTCAATGAAAAAAAAAAGAAAAATATATTACAATAGCTAACATGTATTTTTAAAACTAAAAATAATTTATCGAGTTTGCATTATTAAAATAGAAAAATTGATTTTTTTTTTTCTAGAAAAAATAAAGTTGAAAAATATAAGTAATACAGTTTGGTCAAATAGTAAAGTAAATACAATGAAAACAGGTCTTATTATAGTTACACTACTTTAAGTGTCTACTATTATTATACAAGCAAGTTAATAAAACAGATTATTATAGCAGATGAGTTCTTGTCAACATTTTTCAAAAGGTCGCTTGACATTTTTATCGATCGATTATTGCTTGAGATATTTAAATACAAGAGTCACACTCTAACAATTAAAAACTATTAAAAAACAAGAGTGATGAATTTAATAGTAATTAATTTTGTCTCTCAAGAAAACTTTCTCATCACAAATTTTATTCGGAAAAGTTTAAATATCTTCGAGTTTTTAAACTTTTTTACAAACTTTCAAGTCCTTGATCCATTTTATTAATTTCATTCCGTGCGCTGCATCTTCATTTGAAAAAAAAATGTAAAAAAGTGATAAGAAGCAGATTACGATTATTGAAATATTATTGCAATATACATGTAAGTACGCAGGTATACATGTCATTTAATAACGACCATTTTTAAAATATATCAAATACCCTGTGTATATCATAAAGTTGCCGGGGGAGATAAAAGTTTTTCAATTCTACAATTTGTTGCATATGCGTTTCATATCAAATCGGCATAATCATATAACTATAAGGATATTGACATCGTATTATGAATATGTTAAATTTGTAAAAAAAAAATATTATGTATGTGGCTTTTCTGGTGCGGGATGATGATCGACAATCAGGCTCGATCGCGCTGACCTTTCTGGTCTATTGGATCTTCGGCGGAATGTACACATTCATGGACGTGACGAATCGGCCGTGGGCGCTGCGCCGCTACAAGACCCAGCCGGGGATGAACGAACCGGTCTCGCGGGCTGCCCTGCTGCGCGTGATTGGCCAGGTCCTGTTCAACCAATTGGTGGTCGGGCTGCCCCTGGCCCACTGCGCCTACTGGCTGATGCAGTGGCGCGGCCTGGCCCCGCTCCAGCAGCTCCCGACCTTCCACGGCTTCCTTGCCGAGATCGCCTTCCACATCCTCTGCGAGGAAATTGGCTTCTACTACTCCCACCGGCTGCTCCACCACCGCCAGCTCTACCAGCACATCCACAAGCAGCACCACCAGTGGACTGCCCCGGTCGCGGTCACGGCCATCTACTGCCACCCCCTCGAGCACATCGGCTCCAACCTCCTGCCGCCCTTCCTCGGCGTCTTCCTCCTCGGCTCCCACGTCGCGACCGCCTGGCTCTGGTTCTGCCTCGCCATACTCTCCACCCTCAATGCCCACTCCGGCTACCACCTGCCCTTCTTCCCCTCGCCTGAAGCCCACGACTTTCACCACCTAAAGTGAGTCTTAATTTCTTCTCACCCCCTCTTTCTCTCTCTCTCTTTATTTGATTCATTTTTACTATACATTGTACTTTGATTTGCCTATATGCGTATTACTGTCACCGCACCATGTAGCAGCCATGGCTACACGAGATATTATATCCATAGTCGCTATAATAATAAATTCAAATTCAATTCAATTCTTTATTTTTTGTATTTTTTATACTTTTGCATCATTTCCTATTTTTACACCACTGCAATATAATGAGAGAGAGAGAGAGAGAGTTTATATGTGTTAATGTGTTTCTATGATATACAATATCATATACAATTATATTATTTTCACCCTCCATCATGCAGGTTTAATCAGTGCTTCGGAGTGTTGGGGGTGCTCGACCGCTTTCACGGTACGGACAGCATGTTCCGGAGTTCAAAGGTCTACCAGCGGCACGTCATGCTGCTTAGCTTGGTGCCGGCGCGCGAGGCCTTCCCCGACGCGACCAGCAACGACGATTATACGCCAGCACCTAAACCCTCAATCAAGGCCTTTCCAAATGCTGCCAAGCAGCTCTGCAGACACTAACTCTGCTTCTACCAATTCTACTATCGCCCATATACAATCTGCAACTGCGAGTCATGTCTTTTTCTCCTTCATTTATTGTCGTCATACAAGTTTCGTGCTCTTTCATGCAACGCGAAGAATTTTTAGACATATCTTGTTCTTGGTTTTTTTTTTTCTACATGTGCAGTGTTGGAATATGAAAAACGTGTTTTTCAAGTAAAATATATTTCTTTTTTTTCTTCCTTTTTTATTTATTTATCGTGATTTTAAAAAGTGTATACTTTTTGGATAAATATTTTAAATGATTTTAGACACACGCACAAAATTTCAAATTGACAATGGATGAAGATTCATTTCTTCTTTTTTCGCACAAACTACATGTATTTCATGTTTTAATATTTACATAAAATGAAAAATATACACGTTTGCAGATAAATTTTAATTAAGCATATACATTTTTTATACGAAAGGTTGACTCTAAGGATTATGAAAAATTTTTCAAATGGGAATTAAAAAAGTCACGGTTGATAGATTTTAGTTTGCAAACCTATATACAGATATTGTAAAATTGGATCCTAGGCTCTTTTAATTAAAAGACATCAAGGAAAACCTAGAATGCCTCGCAATACGCTCAGTAGAAAGGTGTCAGGTTTTTCACTGTATTCAATGATATAAACGAAAATTTTTGTACGTGATACTATTTTAATACGCTTCAAAATTTGTACAATTTCTTGTATTGCAATTATTTTACAATAATGAATGCTAAAACTGAAAATTGCAATGAACGCAATATAAACTTGAATAATATTAGAAAAAATAACAACATAAGTGTTGCAATGTAATTTGAAATCAAGCAATATAAAAATTGAAGTGAATAATGATTGTATTTAGAAGCATATTCAATATATCGACGTAGATTTTCACGTTTGATTCTATCACTATTCGTCGTCAATTTACATTTTTTTCAAAATATTTTTGTTGTCACTTGAACGACGTTATGAATTGCGTAGATTACGCAAACAATCGAGATATTTTGAAAAATTGATCAATTTATACCAAATAATGCAAAATGAACACTTGAAGCCTTTTTGTAAATATATGATAACATTTGAATGATCGTCCGTTTTTTCTTCTTTCTTGCGTCGGATTGATATGAAACTCATACATTCACACGTATATATACATGTAAATATATATTTATGCATACATCATTATGACAAATTAAAAAATACTTTTAAAGTTGTGAAATAATGTGAAAAATGACTTGAAATGTATTAATTCGCCAATAAAACTAAAGTTTAACGTATGAAATGTGAACCGCAATACAAGTGTACGAGAAGTGCAATTTTATAGCAGAGAACGTCTAGCCGTATACTTGATATATATTTTTCTACTAAAAAATTAACAAGCGTTTTTTTAATTTTTTTTTAATGTTACAATTAATTATTTCTAGTTTTTTTTTACTTGTATTTTCAAGTGCTGTTTTCCAACCAAAACACCTTTTAAAAATTAAATTTTTTATTGATATATAAAAATTTTTTTACAAAATTTTATCTTGTTAAATTTGTACGACTGTACCAAAATGAGTATTTGAATGAATACAAGCTAAATTTTGTGAATGAAAGATTGCATCGTCGCATTGCGAAATGGTAGTCTTGTTCCCTCTTAATATTTATAAATTAGGATTGTTATATTTATTATTATTATTATTCTTATCGCAATTTGATAAACATAATTAGTTTGCGCACTCGAGCTTATATCTTGATAAATAATTAACAAAATATATTTTCACATTCTATCTGTACTATTAGTTCCACAAGTCAGTTTTGCAAAATGTAGAAACTTGTTGGAATTGCAATATTAGATACATATAGTATACATTCCTTGTAGTTCATAAATTGCATTTCTTCAAATTAGTGTCTCAATTTCGCAAAGTCCATATTGACCATACAGGTTATTGAATGGCATCAAGTCGATTTACGACTAGCTGTGTTAAATCGAGTCTTTACAATTTGAAAATTCACATTTTCAAAGAACAAATGAAGTGACTGTGTACTGTACATAATAGATATTAGTATTTTTATTTTTATTTATATCATATTCTATATTTTGCTTTTAAATTGTTCTTAATAATGAAGAAGAAAAATATTTATATATATATGTGTAAGATTATATTGACACAATCTTGGGATTTTTAATAAAATTATCAAAACTGCTATTTTGTTTGTTTTTTTTTATTGTTTTCTTTAACAAAATTGTATAATCTTTACAAAATGTTTTTCATTGCAATTTTAATATTTTATAAATTAATATTCAAAATATTCATTTTTATGCTTTACATTGCCATCATATCATTATGAATAGATGAAAAAAAATGCAAAGCTAGACAATTTTCTTGATATGTATAAATTATCAAATTAGATAAGGCCAACATCATTTATATTAGAAAAATCAATATAATGTTTCAAATGCTTGTAAGTCTCTTGATTATTAGTATAAAAATAGGTCTCAAAATTTTTCAGATTTCCCATGGAGCAATTTCTTTACAGTATATATTATTGTTTTAGTAAATAATATCATTACTAGTACTTGATATCATTAATTTATCTATATAATAATGTAAATTGTTTTCTTGTAAAGTTCAAAGAGATGAAATAAAAATCAAAATTTGTACATTTTTATAGTATTTCATAGCACACTTAATCAAGACCAAATAATTAAAATTCAAAGCATATGAATTGCATTAAAAGTTGTTTAAACTTTTGCTTTAGAAAAATAGATTTTTCCATCAAAATTTAACAATTTTCATTCATTGTACATTCCGTCAATCAAAAAGTCCATTCTCCTATAATGTCTTTTACTCCAATAATCTTTACCACGCTTATACAAAACATGAAATGTAATTCCCAATAATGGCAATACAGTAAATGTAATAAGAACAGGCACAAGGTAATCAATTTTTCTTGGCATAATAATTGTTGATTTGTCCGTGGGAAAAGCTGGTATTGGGCCATCGGCTTCTTTTCCACCAATTGTCAGTATTGGTTTAGGTTTGGGCTTCCTGGAAGTTTTTATCATGACTACCTCTGGGACTTGTTGCACATCTTCTTTTACAGGAACAATATGCATTAAACTTGGCTTATCTGAACTTGATATTTCAATTGGATTTGCAGTAGATTTATTCTTGGGCTCATCAACACTTGTTACTTTTATTTTTTTCAATGGCTTCATCAGCGGTAAGTCAATTAATGTATCATTTTCATTAATACTTTCAATAGATTTGTCAAGAGCACCTTTTTTTGGTACAATTCTACTTCCTTTTATTCTAGAATTAATTTTAGAATCCATAGACTGCATCTGTCCTTCCATGGTTAAACGTACTTGCTAAAATGAGCAATACTTGTAACAATGAAAGCAAGAATGGTCAAAGGAATTTGCAATTATATATAGGTACTACAAATGTACTGCTTACCTGTTTGATATTAGGTTGGGTTTCATTAGCAGCTGTCGAATATGACTGTTTATAATAAATTTGCTCCTTGGCTGCAGTGTTTTTATGACCTGCCATGAGGCCAAGCAAAAGACAAGAAGAAACGAAGAGCCAATTTAAACCAGACATACTTTATGGATCTATTTCGAAAAATTAAAAATACCAAGCATATACGTGGTACTTGTATACAGGGAGGAGGCTTTTCAGACTCGAGAATAGCGGCTTATTATTGGCAAATGAATATAAACAAAGTGTCATATCAACAACTTATCCAATCGAGCACGTAGATGCGTCGTCGCTTGGTCCATATCCCGTGCGGTGAGCCTTGGAGATGCGGCTGATACTTGCTGTAATAATATGGTTGGTTCAAGAGTCAAATGCAGAGGCGCCAAGAAAGTCGAAGCAAGTGAAAACGAGCAGCCCCACTCGACTCGTGAAAATGTCGTGGAGGCATATTCGAGACGTGCTGACGTCACTGGTCGCAAACGTTGGCGACTTTGCTGAACTCCGCGGTCTAACAGATTCGTCCGTTTGATGGTCCAAATCGCTGAAAACTGCACGCACTTGAATACTGTTGCTGCAGCTAGCTGTCTATTTATCTATATAGCTACACACAAGTACATACCTATATACATACTATCACATTCACAACACCATTATACACTACAACATATGCCCTGCCCGCTCAAAAATATTAGGCACGTGTGTAAATTCATCAAAAATAAAAAAAATTCGGCAAACGAAAAAATAAACGCGTGCGAAAGATGTCTAGGTTTTCATATTTTTACGAGGAGAGGAATATATTCGGGTTTACAATTGCGGAACCAAGTATTGAGAAACCATATTCTTGATTCGCTTACTGAGATCACCGAAGCCAAGTCCGCGAATGTGCCATCTCAGCTGCGAAAACACTACACCAGAGGCTGGATTCTTGACGTATAGAGTAGAAAGCTACAAAAATGACGAGTGGTACTGGTATCACACGATGCATTATATATATATATATATATATATATATATATATATATATATATATATATATGTATAGATCTTGTTTCAAACAGTTAGGTTAACCAATTTCAAAAACAAAAAACCAATAAAGTATTTGTACAGATTAGTTTTCTTGATATACATATGTAATGTCTCTCACGCATTTTTTTTAATTCAGAATACTAGTAATTAAAAAATGGAAAGTATTGCTGCATCAATTATACAACGAGCAGTAGAAAAAGATAAAAAAGAACAGTATACAATGGCATTATTACTATATCAAGAGGGCTTGAAAGTTCTTCTTGATTCTATAAAAGGTATTTTAAATATTATCTTGTAAAATTTGCAATTTCGTTTTACAGATCTTAATGAATTTTATTTTACATCGTATATCAAGAGATGCAAGATCCAGCTCAAAAGAAATATTTCCAAGCTAGAGCTACAGAGTATATGGATAGAGCTGAGCGTATAAAAGCCCTAATAGAAGAAAGAAAATCATTAGGAAAATATAGGGAACATATGATAATTGAAAGTGGCGCAGTAGGACACGGATATTGTTCAATTTTTGGTAGATTTTTAGATAATTCTGTAACTCAAATACGCATTGAAGAACCATATATTAGAACATTTCATCAAGTTAGATATTTAAAGTTTCATTTATTTTTTTTTTTGTATTTATACATTACAAATATTTTACTATTAATAATTAATTTCTGTAAAATTTCAGTGTCAAAATTTTTTAAGATTTTGTGAATTAGCTGTTCAGAAATGTCAATCATTGTCTAGAATATCATTGACCACTAAAATTGATCCAAATGATAAGAATAACCAATCATCAAGATTAGAAGAATTGCAAAAAAGTTTAGCTAGTCGTCTTGTCACTCTAGACATTAATTTTTCAGAAACACTTCATGATAGACAAATCAAGTGAGTTTTCAATTTTGTATAAAATTGCTTTCAATATATCTTTCAAGCTCATCGTTGCAAATAATTTTTTTTTTAGACTTAGTAATGGCTGGATTATCAAAATAGGTAGAGGCTTGGATTATTTTAGACCTCCCGAAGGAAAATTTGTCTTGGGTTACTTTGATCTTGAACTAAGACCTTGTTTGGAGACGATTGTAGATATATTTCATCAAAGTCAACTGCAAGAAGGTATCAAATGAGATATTATTTTGAATCATTGACTTTGCTACTTAGAAACTTGATTAAATAAAAAATATTATTGTTCATTTTACTTACACCATAAATCGTTATGGAATAGTAATTGAACTTGATTTGCAAAATTGTGCATTTTGTGTGACAAAACAATTTTAACTAACATTTAGAATACTTGCAATGTACAACAGCATTTGATTCGTTGTTTGCAAATTTTTTAATTTCAATGAAAGTGTAAATTTATTGTAAATTTGTAAAAAGTTGGAAAAATGGAAAGAGGTTTGTGAATTAGCATGTAAATGTTTTTATACCTGAGAATAAAAGTAGCAACATTATATAAATAAATAATTTATTCATTTTGCTTTTATTCATCCTTAATAAATGCTTACTCTATTAGTCTGACATGGCAAGTTTAAAAAAATATGTGCTTTTTGCAAATATAAACTTTTTCATTGGATAATCGCAAGCAAAACAATCTAAATGTATCATATGTATTAGCAGACTAGGAAGAATTGGTTAATCAAGAAGAAATTTATATTTACAAAAATATTAGATGCTATTACATACATGTTGGCATTAGTCATTCACAACCTTAATATTTTTTCCTAAACGACGCTATAGAAAGCTTCCTTTCGATGCTTACGCAGTACGCACTCGATCTCGATGGAGAAGAAGCAGCACACATCAAGAAAATGCTTCGCGTATCATTTTATCGTAATAAAATTCTTTGCAAACATCAAGATGTGTTAAGAGACATGCAATGCAGGTCGAACCGTTGCAACAGATTATTGTAATCTTGTTGAAGCATATATATAGAGTCAATGGAGGCTGCAGTCGTGAATCCTGGCAATGCCGATTTGCTCGGCAGCAAGCTTGCGTGCGAGTCGCAGTGAATGGCTACCGCTGCTGTTGCTGCTGTAGTAAGTCATGGAATGGTGCTGCGGTGGCAATGGCTTCATTGTAGGTCGGATGCAGCTTTCGGACAAGCAATCGGATCCGCCGACAACTACAACTTGTTTGGCTATTTCCGGTTCCACACAGAGTCGCGCAAGTGCCTCGCTCGCGGTGGTCACGAGCCGATAATATTCATCCCCTAAGCCTGGTGGCCGCAGACGCAAGAAGCAAACGAGCGCGACCGACGCCCTAATCTCAGCGAGATGTGCCCGAGCCTGAGGTAGCCGTGCCACCTGGCCAATAAGAGACGCCACCTGCTCCATCAGCCAGACATTGCCATCTCTCGAATTCTTAATGCACCTGCAATGTGCAAAAAAAAATATATATATATATATATATCTTGAATATTGCAAATTTATACAAATATAAATATTGGATTGCAGCAAACCTGAGAAGCTTTTTGATTGAGGCACATGTGATGATCGGAGCAATGTTGCTGCTGGACCGGGCGAGATTGTTAATGCCCGCGGCGGCAAGGAGTAAAGTCTGCTTGCAGCTAGTGCGCTCGGCGAGATCGGTGAGGGCGCGCACGAGTTCGGGCCCGTAGGGCTCGAGATAGGGCAGCCCAAGGTAGTCCATCCAGGGAGAGCTGATTTGTACGAGCAAGGCCGCAGCCTCGGACCTCTCGGCCTCGGGCGTCGTTTCGGCTGTAAGCAGGCCGGCGAGGATCTCCGGCCCGGCCTCGCTGACAAATTGATCGAGAGCCTCGAGGCAACAGCAGACCGAGGCAAGAGCGCGCAGGCTTGCCGAGCGCAGCTCCGCCGCCACCGGCGAGCCATCCTCGTTATCGACATCGTTGCGCCGCACTGCTGTATTAGGAGGAGCGGAGGAGAAATCGCTGCAGGGGCTGTCCCCGGTACTGCAGCAGGGGACCGTCGCAGTTGATCGGAGGCACCTCAGTAGCGCCCCAATGCCTGCGCAGCGAGCCACGCTGGCCCCGGCGCGCGGCCCAGCCAACCCGAGGGCCGTGAGTCCAGCCAAGGCTCCACGCTGGCCTACAGTTATTGTTGCTGCTGCCGCTTTTCCGCTTTCCTGTACCAGCAGACCCCGCACAACTTTCTGCTCGAGAGAGGGAAACACACACACATATATATATATATATA
>JAPYZE010001430.1:0-35810 GCA_030522805.1 Leptomastidea abnormis | reverse complement strand
TATATATATATATATATATATTCGCGCGAAAGATGTCTATAGTTGTACTTTTTTTTCCAAAAGGCGTCGTATAAGTCGTGTTTCTGTGTGCGTCTATGTGTATGTCAGTGTGTATATGTGTACTTTTTGACTTTATCTTACTCATACTCTTATGAATGTTATGACGTCAGAGCTTGCGCTATACTGGTATATAGGTATATATATATATATACACTTGCAAGAAATTTGTATTTTCTGTCTCTTTCTAGTACTACATGCTGTGATATAGTTGATGTTTAACGTGCAGCTCTGCGAAAATGTTATAATGTGATATAAGCGCGATCTGAATGACTTTTTTTTGAGGATGAGAGCTTTTTTTGGGGGGGGGGGGGGGAAGAGAAAGAAAGAAGGGGAACGGGAAGGATGATTGTATTGTTGAAGATTGGTTTGTTGTATGGAAAAATTGATGATTATTATAAAAGAAATTAAAAGATTTCGAGATTGGCTGTAGATATATAAGATGTGAAAAATGAACGTAAGAAAAATAATTCAAAATTGTTGATGATTAAAAATAATTCTTTTTTTTTTCATGTAACGCATTTAATTGTGATGTCACAAAAATTTTTAAATATTTACTATGAAAATATTTGTTTCAATTTACAATTGAAAATTTCTTATTTTTTTTTTTTTTTCATATTACTTATTCATTTATCTTTTATGCATTGTTGTCTATCTGCTTAAAACTTAATTAAAATAAAGTCATTTTTTCTTTTTTCATTTCTATCTTTCTTTTTTTTATAAGTTTAAACGACACTGTATAATTTATTAAAATCATTTCTTTTTTTTATTAATTTTAATTAAATAAAACCAAACTAATAATCTTTTTCATACAAATGACATTTACAATAATTAAAATAATCGTTTTTACCACAATCATTTCAAAGAAAAACGAAATAATAAAATTTATAATAGTCCTATAACCTTAAGCTATATTTTGAAATCACAAGCATTAAAGACATGTAGAAAACGTGTGTGTGACGATTACAACGTCGACTCGACTCGACTAATGAAAACTTACACCTATCACTTCACTTAGTGTTGACAAATATATAAAGCTAAGCCGAGTCTCTTTCTGGCTTCAGTTGATCCTTGACCATCGATCGGTTGACATCGCCAATTCAAGCTCTCTCCTCAAGTACACGAGAAAAGGAAGGAAGGAAGGAAGTCAACAAGGGATTTCTATTAGTAAACCTTCGAGAAATTTAATACGCAAGTGAAAAATGGAGTGCAGACTTTTTTTCTTTTCCCTTCTCGTTTTGTATGCTGGTGCTCAAATTGGTGAGTTTATCAATATTAATATTTTAAACGGATTTTTTTTTCTCTTTTATGTGATGTACTTTTGATAAATTTTAATTTGAATTTTGTATTATTTTTCAAGCGATTCGTAGACGTAAAGTATAATTTTATTAGCTTTAAAATCTATTTATTTTCATTTTTCATAATATTGATTATTTAAAATTTAAATATTACTATCGAATTTAAATTAATATCGTGTTAAAAAAAAAAAAGATTAACAAATTAGAATTGAAAAATTTCCAATCGTAAAGAAAAAAAAACAATTTAATCATAATTTAATCTATAATTTTTCAAATTCCTTAAAATCGTTTCTTTGAAAAAGCAATAAACCAATAAAAGAAATACGTTATCTGTTCTAATCAACAGTTATGGAGGAACGTATAGCCATACCTTGCGACACCAAGGAACGATGTCGTCAAGTAATCGAACAAACCGAAAATTTCAAATGTAACGAAAATATCTGTTGGTGCTTCAATGCAACGATTCACAATTACGAGTTCTGCCAAAGGAAAAAAGAAGTTATGCTTGGTGCACGAGCAAGAGGTAATATTATAATAATATATATCTAAAAATCTTTTCACTACGTAAATTATATTCCTAGAGATATTTTGATTGATATTAGAATTAGAGTAATTTTGGGTATATAGAGGATAAAGTGAGACAGAGAGAAAGAAGTAATTTTCAATTCGCTGAATTCAGCAAACATACTCTAATTAATTAACGGCTTAGTAACTCTACACGTGCTTCTCATTAATTTTGTTAATTAGCAAATCGTTGTGATTGATACTTGGGAGGATGATGATGATGATGGTACTGGTTGTGCTGGTGGTAGTGGTGTAGGGTGAAATTAGAACGAATCTGACCTTTTAATCGATGAGTTTGCTCTATTAATTTCATCGCGTATAAATACAGTAGTTGTTTTATTTTATTGTTTCTTTTTTCTATTGATAATTTATTAATTGATGACGAGGTTAGATTTATTTTTATAAATTATATTTTTAATAATTGTAAGGTCAAAGTACATTTATTTTTATGTTTTGTGGTATTGATAATTTTAATAATTAATTAGATAAAAACCAAATTTTCTTAAAGATTTTTTAACTATAGATATAACGGTATTTAGTAAATATGGTAAAATTTAAAATAATAATTCAGTATTTGATTTTATATCAATATCAGTAAATGTACGTTAAATTTGAAATTCTATCATAATATTGATTTATATGTCTCTACCAAATTACTTTTGATATAACAGAAATGTTTTGTTTACTTGTTTATTTACTTTTAACGTGAACCTTCTCGTCTTACCAGACTCGTCTTATTCTACTTATCTTGCTTTTAAATAATATACATTTTTAGTTTATAATTAACCATTAACAACATAATATTTAAAAATTCAAAATTTTAATTATTCCAACAATAATAAAATAATAAAACTTCAAAATTTCATTATCACACATTTCATCATTCCCATAAACCCTAAGCATCAAAAACAAAAAAAAAATAATAATAATAATACACTAAACTAAAATTCGAAACGATTATCATCTGTAGATTTTGGTGTTAACCGTTACTGCGATCACAACGACGACTGCCTACGTTTCAAGGGTATGCATTGCCTGGCATCACCAAGCGGCGATCGCAAGCATTGCGACTGCAAAGACAACTTCGTCATGAACACAAATGGTACAGCTTGTCTCGAGATTGTTGTGATGAAGGGAGGCCAATGCAACGAGACTGTACAATGTAAAGCAGGTCTTGATAATGCCGAATGCATCGATGGTTCGTGTTACTGCTCGCTTGGATCGCATTATGCTGATGTGAGAAAACGTTGTGTACCTAATAAAGGTGAGAATATGTTTTTTTTTTCTTCTTATTTGTATTTTTTTGGGGAGATTTGTAAGTGTTGATTTTCTTGGTTTGGAATAAAAGTTGAATAAATTTTTTCAAGGGAATTGTATAATTTTGATACACGTGTTAATTTACGGATTTTAAAGTTATCGAGTCAAATATGGAAATGTTTTGATTTTGAGAGACTTGGTATTATATTATTTGAAGTCTGTTATGAATACGTTTTGATGATTGAAGCAAGAGAATAATAGTTTGAGGAGTTATCGAACTATAACAATAATAACAATGATATATGTATTGAAAATAAATATTTTATCATCTTCGTGTTATTTAAATAACTATTGACTATTTGGTTTCTATTGAGAATATCAGTTTGAATATAAATATTATTTTATGTATTGAATATTGAAAAGAAAGTTTGAAACTTTTAAACTTTGTACAAATATATTTTGTTTATGATATCAACACGATATGAATTTTTGAAATAGTATTATTTGAAAATTTTTGGAAAAATAACGTTAAACTGAAAATTTATTTAATTATTAAAAAAAAATTAATGAAAAAATGTTATTAACATATTTACGGATAATTTAAGATAAGAAAACGAAAAAAAATTTCATAAATGTTAAATATATGACGACATAATATCGGCTTAATTGACTGACCTTCTAAAGTAGCTCATTTAAAAATCAATGTTTATGAAACGACTATGTAGGATTTCGATAGATAACACAAATAATAAGGAAACGGAAAACTAAGAATTACTTAAATTGAAAATTTATTTATGATGACGTGTTATTTATTTTTATTTGTGTTGGGTTTTATCGAATTTTCAATCTTCGTAATATTATTTCACATATTTTAATTACAATTTATAAGTTATTTATTTTTGAATAATTAAAATGACAAGATTCTTGAAGCAACTCAATAGAAGCCGTATTTTGAATTACAAATTTTGTTTACCACTAAATGGTACCAAAGACATAAAAGAAAAGTCTTGAAGAAAAAAAAATTATTTTTTATTTAAATCGTTTGAACGAATACAGTGTTTGTTAATATTCACATATTTAAAGTAGATAAAATTAAACGTTTTTAATACGTACATCGATTTAATAATCTAGAAAGTTTAAAAATAAATTATTTTGTTGCAGGATATGGCGAGTCTTGCACTAGAGATGAGTTAAGTTGTTACCAGGCGAACGAAGATGGAAAAAACGTATTGGGATGCTCGAGCAAAAATTTATGTAAATGTATAAAAAATTATACACATGTTCGTGGTTTATGTCAACGCTCTGGTAAATATTAAACATTTTTTTCTTTTTATTGAAAATTAAAATATCAAAAAAAAAAATTGTTTAGAAAAGTAAAATAATTGTTAAATTTTGTTTGCTGTTACAGGTGCAAGTCGATTGATCGCTCATATATCGGTGTTCTTGGTGTTGATGACCGTTGCACTTCAAATGTCATAATAGACATCTTTAAACCTTGTGCTGTAGCACCGACAGTATTAATTTCAAGTTTTTTATCGGTAATGAAATATTTTTTACGCTTATAATGTTAAACGCAGCGATTATTTCTTTTTTTTATTGTTTAATTTACGCGTGTCGCTTTAATTTCTATGTACGTGAAACTATGTATTTATTTTGATTGATTTTACGTTTTAAGGAATCAATTATCAAGCTAGTGTTGTATATGGTTTACAAGTGCTTGTAAAATAGTTTAATTTTACGTTTCTACTTTATAAAAAAAAAAAATGAAGGATAATTTTTTTTTTAATTAATGCGCTAATTTGTGATTTAGAGTACATTAATTGATTTCACTTTTGTACAACTTATTTATTTAATAAGTCAATCATATTTTTTTTTTTTATAAATATTTTTATCGCATTATTATGAACAACAATAATTGCTTTGAAAAGTTACAATTTTAGGAATTGTTTAATTTTAGCAATTAAATTTAATTTTTTTTTTTTATGAAATATGTATGCGATATAAAAGTGTCCTTCATAAATTGTTGTTGTAATTTGTTTGTTGCAAATTTGTCAAATTATTAAAGAGTGTTTTTATCAAAATCTAAATTTTATTTTATAACCCTACAAATTTAAATTATATTTACTTCATTTATTTGTTAGTAACAATAATAAATTTAACGCGTTTTAATCACCATAAAATATAAAATGATACATTTCGTAAAGAAAATAAAATAAATGCTATTATGATAGTTTTTATAATTTTACTAAAAACTTTTTCAAATACTATAATGTCTTATTAAAAATAGTTTAAAAAATTTTCTTTAAGAATAGCTACTTTTTAATTTTTCAATAAAATGTTTGAAATTGAAAAAAAAAAAATTATATAATATTTATTATCACGTCAAGATCAACTTGTTTTTACTTTTTAATTTTGAAACTTTATAATGTTTATTTCATTTTTTCATTTCGTTAGTGTATACATGCATCAGAAAATATCCAAGGTTAAAATACGTAAAAAAAAGAAAAAATTTTATAGTTAGATTGAATTGCATATCAATTTTGCATTTTGCTTTCTTTTTTCTAATTGTAGAGATGTATGCTGGTGAGAAATATCAGTTATTGCAGGATGAAATTTTTTTTTTTCTAAAATCAATTACCAACTATAAAATTCTTTCATATAATAAATCTTCTATTGCTCTCACGTATATGACTTTGCTAGATTTATTGGTTTTTAGTCTTGAAAATATTAAAATTTTTCCATTAAGTTACTTTTGAATATTTGAATACAAATAGATATCAGATATTTTTCAGGACAATTAATTCAAGTTTATCATACCTCAAGGTTTATCGTCTCTAAAATTTATATTTAAAGTTAATTTATGCTTGAATAAATACCAATTTCAAAAAAAAAAAAAAAAAAAACAATTACATCTGTGATCTTTAAAATTTTCATCTACGTTTTTTATTTTTATTATAAAAAAAAAAGTTTAAACTAATTATTATTTATCAATAATTTTATTTTTATAAAACTATAACAAATCCAACAATAAAAAAATAAAACATATAAATCCACCAACACTTCTACAAATCCCAAATTATTTTTCCAAAAGATCTTTACCAAAGAGAAAAAGTAGAGAGCAGCTCAGAGTAATATAACTTTAAACCTGCACGCGCTCGCCGTAAATTCAGAATAAAAAAAAGAAAAAAGAAAAAAAAAAAGATTACTGCTAGAGAAACAAAAGTCGCAGTTTGCGAGTAGAGAAAAGCTTGGAATTTTCATAACGTCATAGAGGTGCCAGCTGCATGTATATATTCATGCATGCACTGGATCCGATCGCATCTCGTAAAGAAACTTTAGTCCCAGCCGTGCCATTTGATCGCAATTGAGAGAAGAAAAAAAGGCAAACGCAGCAGGCACATACGAGGTCATTAGTGCTGTAGGTACAAAATATCGCGTGGCTACTTTTTTATCTCGGGTAAAAGTATATAACTCGTGTGTGTAGCTATGAATGCTCGATTTTAATCGTTCGTAAACCAATGGTTAATTGCAAGGGTATCCTGCTTTGGTATATATTGGAATTTAAATAATATTTTTTTTTTTTTTTGTTGATTGAAAATTGTTTTTATTTTTGAAAATATTTTGTTTTGTGATTTAATTTGTTTTTCTACCTGTTTGAATTTATGTTTTTATAGGAAATATTTTTTGTAAAAAATGAGTAGTAGTACAAATATATATTTAAAACGTAAACTTTAAAAAAATAAGCAGGTTTTATTGTATGGCGTGAGAGTTTTAATAATAATTTTATGTTTATTTTATTAAATAAATAATTAAAAAGATGATAAATTTTGTTCGATACCTTTTTATTATATAAATAAAGAATTTTGTTATTATAATGTCAATAAATTTTAATATCATTAAAATTAATTTTTTTTTTTAATTTTAATTTTTGTATTTTATTTAAAATTCGTTATCACACTTAAAATTTCAAATATTTTAATTTTAACTGAAAATTTAAATTAATTCCAAATAAACATTTAATAATTTATTGTAGAAAAAACGAAAAAAGTAAACCTCATAATTTTCAAAATATAAATTATAATTAAAAATTTCATTCTAATTTATATAAAAAATATTTCACTCCAACAATATCTTTTTTTCCAAATTAATTTCTTTTTTAGTTTATTTTAAAATTGTTTTTCAATTTAAATTACGGTAATTTAGAAAGACTTAAGCATATTATCGTTCTAATATAAATACACACAAATTCTCTTAAATTTATCAAACTGATATTTATTTAACACTGGCTTAACGAAAAAGCTTTTGCCTAATAATAGAAAAGGGGTTCGTATACACATGAGAGTATATGGTAAATAATAGCTTGCCCATGTTGTTGTTGTTGCTTTTCGCAATTATTTCAACCACAATTTTACGACTTCAACGAGCCGAAAAAGCGCAAAATTTAAATACCCTCTGACCCAATAACCCCCTTCCTTCCCCTTTTTACTTTCCCAATTGCCACTCTCTCGACGTTATATATATAACACCACTACCACTAGCACCAACAATATAATACACATCAGGGAAGGGGATCCCAAAAGCTCCCTGTTTAATCTTCAAAATTCAATTTTCGCTCGCGTCAGCTCGCGCATCATATAAATAAAACCCGCACATACACGCATACATAAAATGAACAAGCCGTCGACCTCTCACATATACTAAAAATAAGGAAATAAAAAAATTTAATTACAAAATGATAAATTTACTAGTAGGTATAATCCATAAACTAAATTTTTGTAAAAAGATAGAAAACAGAAAAATCGTAAAATTTTATCATATTTAACAATTGCTTTTTACCACACATTTTCAGAAATTATTTTCAATATTCACACGCGCTATCCGATAGGTATACACCTATAACACAATAACCCAAGCAGCGTAGGTATAGTCAGCTTGACATAACCGACGAGGCGGCAAACTCAAACTGACATCAGAATTAAAGAGTTTAAAACAAGAGAAAGATAGTATAATAAGCTGCCAACAGTAGCAGTAAGTATATAATATACCTATATAGCATCCAAAATCAACGTGTATAGAAATATTTAAATAAACGAACAACGAATCTTCTTATATAAATCCACATCGATTATCGAAAGAGAAAGAAAAAGATAGCTCTCAAAGCTATATATAAGTTTTAATCCAAAGTGCCATTGAACTTGTGAAGTGTGACACATACACACACTGCTACCTATACCTTTATACACGAGTAAACAAAAAACAGAGGAAGAAAAAAAAACGAAACGAGGATAGATTGAAAGAGAGAAGGTAGAGAAAGGAGAAAGATGATGAGAACAGGTTGTTGGTAATACACATAAGACAAGCTAGAGTTTTTAAATCGCGGTATACATAATATATAGCTTACATATATATTGTATATAGACACGTGTACTCATACAAACGTTATAATACATGATCTATCAAATATAATAAAAATAATTTTAAAAAATAAAACTCACCCTTAGCTTGTCGATCTACCCCTGTATCTGAAGAAGTTTGTTCTACATAAAGTCGAGGTGGCCAGGGTGTATGTAAAGCCAACTGCAGACTTTGATAGATAAAAAATGTGATGAGAATAATAACGATCTGTATCCGTAGTAACGTCATTGCTATATACGCTTATATATATTTAAAAATACTTTGGTCCAAGCCGGTATGCTTCCAGCTGTACGACTGACCGTGTGTTGTGTATATTATGTGTTTTAATCCGGGGGCCTCATCTTATCCCCTACTCTTACTTCTTCTCATAATATTGGTAGCCGGTGTGGGACTTTACCGTTGCACGCCGCGTGCGCTCGCACTCGCTCTCTCTCTCTCTCTCTCTCTCTCTCTCTCTCTCTCTCTCTCTCGAGACCGCGATTCTTTTTATAAGCATGGCGATGCGTCGCGAGAGAGAAAAAGAGAGAGAGAGAGGCTATATAGGTATATGTATGTATACCAGGTAAGTATATACCTTTACACTATCTTGGTGTGACTATATTGAAACCCGTTGCTTCTGTGACTGTATATATAGACTCAAATGCTTGCGGGAACAGCAGCAGTAAGCATATAGCTGCGAGTACAGAAGATTGGAGTGCATTATTGTGTTTGTATTTGTGCGCGTTAGTCTGTGGATAATGAGCGAGTGCGTTTTTTTTTTTTACGGTGTGTTATTTTTATTGTTGTACTTTGGTGATTTGAGTTATAATGTTTTGGAGGTGAAGTTGAGATAATAATGTTGTGTATGAATGGAATTTAATGGTTATTTTTAAGAGAGATTGTTATAGTTTGAGTAAAAAAATTTTTTTTTTTTTTATAGTTTAAGATTTGTTTTATGATATTTATAGAAGTTTGATATTAGTATCGTTAATTTACCTACAGAAAGTAAAATAAAAAATAAAGAAAAATAAAGAATACAAAATTTAATGTTTAATTTAATTTTTTATGAAAAAAAAAATATTTAAATTTTTAAATATTTAAACTTCTAATATTTCAAATTTATAAAAAAAAAAAAGATTTTAAGTGCTCGAGTTTTTTATACTTTTAATTAATAAACTAAATTTTCAAAAATTTTAAAATATTATTAGTAAAAAAAATTAAAAAATAAAATTTAATATTGATCTCACCCTCAATAACATTTTTAAAAAATTGCTCTAATTACTTTTCAATGTATTACTGATTTTTTGTTATTTATAAAAAATTCAACCCTTAAAAATCTTACCCTGCAATTTAAATTTCATAAAAAAAAAATTTATAAAATCTTAATAAACTATTCTTACAACTTTAATTATATGTACTATAATTCATCGTCTTCGTTATATACCTTTTGTTCCTTGCCATTTCAAAGATGGTTTATTCATTATTTTTATTCTCATTTTTTTTTTTTAACAGCTGCATTGTCTTTTTTTTTCTTTACTTTATTTTATTGTTCTTTTCATTTTACACCATCATTCAAAAACACTTAATATAAAACAATGTGCTTGGCAGTCTCTAAATAAATCTTGTTTATTTTCAATTAACCAACAAACAATAATAAAAAGCTCAAGAGCTGTTATTCTAAAAAAACAACTATAAATTGAAAAAAATATAGACTTCAAAACAATATTTCCTTTTTTTTTTTATAAAATAAAACATTAAATGTATACTTTTTTTTTCTTAATCCCAATGAATATTCTGATATCACACCCTTACGACATAACGTACTTATTAATGCATAAGAATATTTTTCATACGAAATAGTAATATCTGGATTAGCTACGTGATCTTATATAGATTGTACTCAATGTAATCATATTATTAAGTATTCACTGCATGTAACATATTGACGTAGTACTAAGATTAGCTTTTGGAGTCCCTTTTGGCTATAGCTTAACCAGTCAACACACTGTGAGAAATACACGTGCGTAATAATTTAATGTTAATTCAGGTTATTTACATCTAATATGTTGTAGTTTGTTATAAGTAATATTTTAAGATTATTTTTTTATTGATTTTGATTATTTAAAAGGTAACTATTTATTTAATAAAAACATTTTATTATTATTGAAACAAATACAATTTTTTTTAATAACGAAGATGTTACGAAAAAAAGGTACCTATTTTTATTTAAATTTTACTGTCAGAGAATGTTTCTTTCGAATAAAAGTTTTGAAAGATTTATTAACAAAATATTGAAGTATATACGTTTTTTTTTATTTAAAGTAATAAAGATGAATCGCGTAGCCATTTATTTACACTATTTTATTGACAAAAGCTTTTTTTTTATTATAAATAAAAACTAAAACATTTTTTATGCATTATAAAACTTTTTACAAATTACGTATGTTTAGCATTTTTACTTTTTATTTAATAAAAATAAAATATTTTTCATCACTCCCGATCAGCTGTGCGAATTTCAACCGCACTTCCTCATCGGAAGATGATGAAAAATAGTATACGCATCACCAGGTTCCCGCCCTCGGCTTCGCCTCGGGCGTGAATATCCTGGTGATCTCGGCCTTCTTAATTCTTGTTCCCTAGGTGCGTAATATACTATTTCAATTTTGTAAATTTTTTTTTTACATTTTTACAATAATTAAAACAAATTCATTTATAATGACCACATCACAAGGTATAGAGATAAAGTTCTAGCCCAGCTATTTCTAAAGACATGTCAAGGCTCTTTAGAATCAAAATTGTAAGATTACAAACTTACTATACGTATATGTATATGTATTTACTTTAAAATCGTTGCTAACTTAATTTATCAACTATAAAATCTGATTTATTATCAAAGTTAGTTAAATCATTTTAAAATTCAAATGACGACATCATACACAAGTACTAATTTTATGTTAATCTCTTGTCTTATTATGTAAATTACAGTTATATGATAAAATTTCATGATAAACGCGACGCTTGAAGGTTTTCTTTAAGCTTGGCATTTATTGACAAATCTATCTGATCACGTATAGCTGTCAAATATATTTTTTATCAAATAAGGATCTATTCGCTAGTCTCGAATAAAATTATTTTTGACATATTTTTTTTTTTATTTACACATTTTATGACTAGAACAAATTAATTTATTTTATTATATTATACTAATAAAGTTTATTATTTTTAAAACATTTTTATTAAAATTGAAGATGTTAAATTTGATTAATAGGTTTCTTGTTTTACTTTACGTATCAATCGAGGAGAATATAAAAGAAATGTAAGAACAAAAATTAATTAAGAAAGTAGTTCTGTAAAAACTGTATTATACGAGATGTATGGCAAATTATTTTTACTCAGTTTTGCTCTTCCTGCTTTTCTCTATACCGTTTCAAGTCGACGTCATGGTGCAAGCGTAAATGAACACCTGTGTTTACGTCAACTGAAGATGGAACGTCTTTGATAATAATTTTAAAATTACATAAAAAATTATATACATTATAAGTTATTAAGTTATATCGTATTTTAAAAAAATTAAATTTTTTACAAAATATTTTTATGTAAAAACCTAAATTTATTAATTTGAAAGGTAACAATAAAAAGATGATAACAATAAATTTAATTTATACTATCAAATTATTACTTTTATATTTATTAGCTTTTAAATTACTTAAAAGGTCATTATCAGGATTGAAATCATCCATTTAAACATATTGATGCATAAGTTTATTTAATTTCAATTTCATTTCTACAGAGTTATGAATTAACAAGTTTCATTTTATACATTGGCAACTATTTGGAAAATTAATAACGTAATATTCTAGAAATCAAAACTCAAAATCAAACTACACCAAATATGAATATATCATATACGATTCTGTTTATACAATTTAGCTGAATTATTATACTAGTAAATTATCATTTGTAATAATTAACATTGCATAGAATTAGAAAATTGTAATACTTTTTTAATTGAAAGTTTCAAAATCATTTTGATAACAAAATAAAATAATTTTTTTAGAAGATTCAATTTAATAATGCATGTGTTGATTAAATTAAAAATTGCCTTTATACTAGTTATTTTAGAATAACACTGACCAGTGAACTAAATAATTAAAAATAAATTCTGAAAAAAATGGTTTTATAGACAGATTTTTAATTCTTTTTTTTCCCCTTTTATACACAGAACATAAAAAGACTCAACCATAAATTATATTAAAAACAAAAATATTTTCCTTTATAAAAAATATCATTAGGTTACATACTGCTAAGTTTTTAGACATACAAACACTAAAATTTTTAAGAATATTTATTTTGGTAAATAATTGTATTTTGAAAATTTTCTTATATGATACCAAAAAGGATTAGTCTGATCAATTAAACACATAGCTATATAGCTAAATTTAAAGTAATTAAATTTTCTTGAAGCATGCACTCAAGCTTAACGTTTCTATTTACTTGAAAATTTAGTACTGAAAATTTTTTAGGTCACTAATTATGAATCTCTCCAAGGCTCAAAGTGGTTAATTCAATATGATTAACCGTAAGGTATAAAGTAAAAAAAAAATTTCAGCTTATCTCATAACTTTATCGATGTAAGTAGAAAAAAAAAAAAAAAAAAAAAAAAAAAAAAAAAAAAAAAAAAAAAAAAAAAAAAAAAAAAAAAAAAAAAAAAAAAAAAAAAAAAAAAAAAAAGAAAATAAAAAAAAAAAAAAAAAAAAAAAAAAAAAAAAAAAAAAAAAAAAAAAAAAAAAAAAAAAAAAAAAAAAAAAAAAAAAAAAAAAAAAAAACATTACACCCGATCAATATACCAAACAAAAACTTTTTATTCCCAAATTATCCATCCTGCTAACAACTTGATAAAAAAAAAGAAAAGAAAAGAAAAAAGAAGAAGAAACATGATACTTTCTCATACCTGATGAATTCGAATAAACAGCCTCAGGAATAAAAAGAAAAAGAAAAAGAAAAAAAAGAAAATTCAGGGATGAAAGTCAATACTCTACGTGAGTAAAATAACAAGTATAGGTCCAGTATATAGAGTATAGGTATATAGAAGTTTTCGTATAAGGGATTCACATCTTCATTAGCATTAGTAAAATTATTCCCTATACAGTTACACCTTTATAAGTAGTCAACCAAAACTGAATTCATAACGAGTATATCAATGTCAGGCAAATACTATAGGATGAAGGAAGATGAGTAGGATAAGGAGGAGGAGGAGGAAAATCTAGAAGGAAAGGGAGGTAGGGATGAAGGAAGAGCGAGATAGTAGTAAAGGAAGGAAAACGCATCGATCAATCGTGTGCAAGCACATCCTACACAACCCTATACCTATATATCTATCTATCTACCTCTCTCTTACTCCGGACGTTGTAATTGCCAGCTGCAAAGCCATCATCACAGCCATATACTACACTCCCTCTTCCTACCATCGCAGGTATTCAATTGTATGTATATAGGTATACATTAACATATATATACATACGCAGAGTCAGATATATCAGTATACCATATCACCATATGTATACGCAAATGATATAAATTCGTAAAGTACCAAGAAAGATGCTATAATATGGATGACCTTATAGTGCGAGAGCAGCACAGCAGCATCCCTAAAATCGTGTGTCTGTCTCTGCATGGGTATATAGTGTACCATTGGCGCGGGGTATAGTATAGGAGAAATAGAAGAGGGGAAGCATCTATGGATTTCCAAAGCGAAACGTATATTATATATAGGTATAGTAATGCGCTCTCGCGCATCGGTAATTGCGCCGATTGTCCGGTGGCTTGTTTCGCTAACGATAATAGCTTTTGGAGAAATATAGGTATATATATATATATATATGCCTCTCGTAACTGCCACTGGCTGCAAGCTACTACCGCACTACCACTATACTATTACTAGGTATACTATATATATATATTGGATGCTGCTGCTTTGCTCTGCTTCGCTTGCAAAGCGCGTCTCTCTTTATATTTGTGTGGAGGTAACTGCTTGGACGTGGATCCCTCCCATTGATTGTATTTGTACCTATACTGCTTTACTATTTTCTCTTGTACACCCTTTTATATATAAGTATAGGTAATAGGTATAGCTTTTTTTCGGATAATCTGATGCTTTTTGCTTTTGGTATCTTGGGTGAATTTCAGTTTAGAATCTCGGATTATCTATCGTTTAATTTTTTTTTTCTTTTTTGTAAGATGTGGTTTGTTTAATGACTGTGTGGATGTTAACGATGGTATTTTTGAAATTTTATAGTTGGAGGGTAAAGAGACAGTGATTTTGTAAGGATGAGAGTTGAGTTGTTTATTAATATAATCCTTTGTATGTTGAATTTAAGTTCTTAAATTTTTTTTAGAAGCTTAATTGTTCAATTAGTACATATATCGATATTTTTTAAATAAATAATAATTTTTTTAAAATATATTTAGTATTTTAAATTTGAATAATTTTTTTTTTTTGTTTAGTTTTGCTTAAGATAGTATTTTGTCGCTGATGTGACGAATAAAACAATTTTTTTTTAGTTGCACTTGGGTGTACTTACAAAAAAAAAGTTGTAAATGTAGGTATGTAAAACCAACATTAATCACGTCAAACTTGACTATACAACTTAAACTTTTTTAAAGGGCGCTACTTTTTCAACTTAATAATAATGTATTTCTTAGTGTTTTGTTTACGTATTGCTCTTTCAAGTTTTATGGTATCATAAGTTACTTACACGAGATAATATTTATGAATATCAGATTAAATTTATTTGATGTAAAAAAAAAAAAAATGTTTAATGAACCTTACAAAACTTTTATGATGTAAATAAATATTAACTCGATATAACAAAATTTTTTATGGATAATGTTTTAAAACGTATTCTATTACAGAGAAAGTTTGTTTTGAAAGTAAACAAAAGCTCATACATTATTATTAGCATGTAAACAAAAACAAAATTTATCGATAGAACAAATAATAAATTATTGAAAAAAAAGAATACTAATATTTAAAATTGATAAAAAATTAATGGAACATTTATAAAAAGTCAAATCATTTTATAAAATTGACATTAAAGTTTACTGACTTGCTTTACAACTTTAATTTTTGTTTATTTTAAATATCACACAACGACCTACAAAACTTGACGCATTTGAAAAACATTCGGCTTTCGTTATCATTAAATATCTTAAATAAATTGTTGCGCGTTTAATATTTTAGCTATATAAATCTATTGTACATTTCATGACACATGCAATCATCAAATTTTTATAAAAAAATTTCATTTTTTTTCATCATCCCAAAAATTCAATTTACTAAATTTTCTAAAAACAACCGTACACATCAAATTTTCAGATTACAAATTTTCTCAGTTAAGAAAAAATAAATACGTTTCTCAACTGCTCTCTCACAAGTCTAAATAAGCGCATGTGTAAAAATATATCACATCCATTAATAATCCAACATCAGAACAAAGTCTGCATAAGAGGTATACACATATATGAAAAAAGAAAGAAAAAAAAAAGGAAGATAACAAATCTTTCGGACTATTAACAGTATAGAACGAACGTAAACTATATACCAACATAACATATGAATGTACCTATAAGCGAGAGTTATAGAAAAAAGTAAGGATCGCTTGCGTAAAAAGACAAGCGCATCATCGATCGTGCTTTTTCTTTGGAAAAAAAAAAGAAAAACGAGGGTATAGATATATACCTATGTATAAGTAAAGTAGGTAATAGTAGTAGTATAGTAGTAGTAGAGGCCTCAGAAGAGTGCAAAGAAAAACCACACCAGAGAAGCATATAACCCATACCTTATACATACCTTTTTCCTTCGTCTATACCTTATCCCCTTTTTACACTTTATACCACAAAAATCTTTTCTTTTCTCTTTTATTTTCTTTTTTTTTCTTCTTTTTTTTTGCATCTCAACGAAAGTTGCGACAAAAGTATACATACACACACATATGAACACATTGAGAAGACTTCGACACAATATGCTACTGTCGTTGCTGCTGCTGCAGGCTTTAAAAACGAAAGGGGTAGAAGAAAAAAAGAAAGAGTCTATCCGTTCTGGATATCGGACAAAGCTGAAAAAAAACCGGCAGTGGTGGATGGATAAAAGGGAGAAAAAATACGAAAAATGAAAAAAAAAAAGAAGAAAAAGAAAAAGTTGAAGAGAAGGAGGGTATGTATAGTTAGATATAGGTATATCTATATCATCCTACATTCACCTGCTGATAGTGTATGGTACATTGTACATATATCAATATGCTTATGAAGGGGTTGTATGTACATACGTACAATAATTGGTGGTAGTATAGAAAGTGACACAGCTATGTGCTATGTATGTACATATATAATATGGGTCATAGAGAAAGAGGAGATCAAGAGAAACCTGGAAATATGCTTTTCTATGATGTACATATATATTATAGGTGTGGATAGGATAGTAGTAGCTTTTGTACATATTATATAGGCATCGATTGGGTTATTATGGGCGTACCCTGCCCTCTGACGAATTTGCCTAATATGCGGGAGATACTATAGATGAGAAGGGTATCAGATATAGGGGCAACCAAGTATAGACTATATATTATATGCTTTGTTAAGATTAAAAATATTTGAATAAAGAGTGTATCGAGATGGTTTTATTTTTTATTCTTTATCTATTTTGATCAAAAAAAAAAAAAAATGATAAGTTATAAGAATGGAATACTAGGAGAGTTGAAGAGATTTGCATTGAGAGAGAGAGAGAGAGAGAGAGAGAGAGAGATACATAAATTTTTTATTTCAAATTTAGATGCTGTATAATTGCTAATTTTACAACTGATGATATATGTATACCAATGAAAGTTTTTGAGAATAATACTAGCTAATGGATAAGAAGAACGTATATCTTAAAGTTAACATCGGTCGATAAGAAATAAGAATAGTCGACTGAAGAAAAAGTAACTGGTTCGATAGAAATTGTAAGATTACGAAATTTATATTATTTACCTATTATAAAAATAAGTTTTATTTTTTTTGATAATATAAAACAAAATTTATTTTTAAAATTAATGTTTAATATATACCAATCGATATCAATATAAAAATTGAACTCGTAACATATGCTTACAGTTCAATGTCCTCAAATGTTAATTTGTTTATCTATTAGAAAAACTCGGTCATCGATTAAATTAATTAACAGCTGTTGCACTAATTCATTCAATAAGGTTTGAAAATTCGCTTGAATAAACAAATGTTAATTCAAATATTATTAAAAATATATTTTATTTCTAAATTATTTCGTCAACTTTCGTTTATTTAATATAGAACTTTAAAAAGTATAATATATATATATATATATAATTGAGATATCGGTCATCGAGTAATTATTGGATATAAAACATTATATCTATTTATGTGTACAGATATGTGTAAAGATGTTGTGTAAGCTTATACATAATTAATGAAATTTGAATTTTAGATAAGAAATATATTTAATAATCTATGCATATATATTTTATATTATTAAGAATTTGAATGTTAAAAAAGATTAAGTTGGTCAGAAGGGATGTTAATGGTGTAAAATATTAATTTATGTAAGACACTATAAACATTCGTAAATTTATCTCGGGTGGTCACTTTTTTCATTATAGTCTCAAAATATTTTTTAAGAATCAATGAACAAAACAATATTTTTCATATTACAAATTAACTCAAATTCAAACATACAATTTTCTTAAAAATTTGTAGACATTCCAAAGCTATAAAAAAAAAAAAAACTAATGAAATATAAAAGTAGCTCACCATACCTTCAATCCAGTTTGATCAATAAAAAACCGTTACTTATGTCTCATTCTTCCACAAAAAAAATATAAAATAAAACAAGCTTAAAAACAATCCATTACAAAACATTTGAAAATTAGATATTCCTAATCTTTCTACTTATACTTGACTATGATAAATAAATTAGATACTTTATGCAAAAAATTTAAAAGAATTACGCGCCTGCGTAATCCTCTATCTTGCACAACAACAAAACTCGAACACGATCAGAAGCAGGAGACGACGACCGAGACCGACCGACCTGCCGACCACGCGCGCACGATGGCAACCGACGAAAGAAAAAGATAGAATATAAAACGGAGCAATACATATACATATATATAATATCTATATAGATATACTAAAACCGGGAGGGAAAACAAGACCGGGCAATAGTTCACAGGCGGCAACGCTCAAGAAAGAAAGTCAGCACACACACGTTACGCCTGTGCCAGGTGTGTACCTATACTTAGGCACGCAATAACAGCATCACCGTCATCATCATCATCATCATCAAGCACTTTCGCGTTTTTAATACATAATACTCCTCTTCTTTTTGGTACATAAACAAAAAAGAAAGTGTGTGCGACAATATATATATATAGCACACTTATATAGTACACAGAAGTATAGCGAAAATGGCCGCGACGAAAAGTCGATAGGCCCCCCGGATGAGGCTAGTTGTTCTCTGATGTCTCTTCTATCTTTTCTTTCTCAGAAACGCATACGAGTCAAGAGACATATATTATAATATATAGAGAATACACACCTGGAAATACATTAGCGTCGACTGCACTGGTGAGTTTATGGTAAAGTCTATAATTATGGTTATTGTTGTTGTTTTGGTTTTATTTATTATGTATGTTCAAACAATCGGTTTATTCAACACCCACTACAATGGATACCTTGGGGATGAATAAAAAATAACCCACGTGAATTTCCTCTTTTTTTCGATAAAACATGTTATTTATGTATAGGTATATGATACGTATTTGTTTAAACGAAATTATTATTATATGCGAAAATGCGTGACAACTCTAATATTTGTAGGTACACGTTTACCCCCGGCGTTGGTACAATACATGCACAATCTTTTTTTCGTAACCTCTATATACGCCATGATGCGAAAACACGATACAACACGCTTATGGGTATTTTTTTAGGTGTACACATTAGAATGATTTGTTATATGTGTACTTCTGATCAATGTCATGTATGATTATTTAGTTAGAGGGAAGCTGATATTAACGTCTTTTCATCTTCTCGTTTTTACATCAATCCATCTTTATTTTTATCTCTTTCTCTTTCTCTCTATCTCTTTATCTCTTTTTTATAATCTATAGCTTGCTCTCCCATTTTTGTCCACTTTTTTATGTCGTATACATATACATAAAATATGTACAAGTATAAATTCTATCAAATAATTTTAAACTAGATTATTTCTTAGTTTATTTTCAATTGTCAAAATAATATCATTTACAAGTATTTAACTTTGAGTTTCAAAGTATTGTTGTACTATTTTTGATGTTACACCAGTGATTTTTGGAGTAGGATTTAAATTGTTAAATTACTTGATAATTTAGCCTTTTCATTCAGTTTGTGGCAAGTTAATGAACACAATGAGGTTCAATGAGATAATTAGATTTTGTTCATAGCTTTATTCATAGTCAAGTTTACAGTTCAAATTTTATCAAGCTTTTTTAAGCTTTATCAGTATTATTATTTAATTTTTTTTCTCATTTTTATTTACTCTGAAACATAATTGATTTCAATATCTATTGAATTTGTTTTTAAAATTTTTTTTTTCACATTAAAATCAATTATAAAAATTCATAGATCGTTACAAGACATTTTATTAAAGTTTGTAAATTACTTTAAGCAAATAGTGGTAAGTAAATTGTTAAATTTGCCTTTTACCATTAAACACACTTTAATACCAACAATGAAATCTTCAGTACTAACAGTCTGTTATTTTATTTGCATAAAAACTTAAAAAAAAATACATACTACCACAAAAACATAAGTAGTTGTTAGGTTTATTAAATCTCAAGTAAATCAAATGATTTACTACTTATTTTTTATGTACATGACATACTGCATAACAATCAATATACTTATTTTATTAAGAATATTAATAATTGTGCAGTTATGAAAAAAACATAAAATTAAGTTAAATAGATTTTTGTCAGTGTCAATTTCAGATATTTTTTAATTAAACCTATAATCTTGGTAAGTAAAAGTTTTCTTGTCCCACTTACATCACTACTTTAACTTATGGGATTTCTTTCAGGTTATGTATTAGATTTAGTTTTTATATTACTGTATAATACTTTATTTGAAAAAGTAGATCACCAGAAGCTAAAAACTAGATCTATATTTTTTCTTTTTAATATTAATTTTTTAACACTTAACAAAATTTTACATTTTTTTTTCAAATAACAGTAACTACTTGTAGCTCATTACAGATATATCAAATCAATTAAAAATAATTAAACTTTTTATTTAGAAATTTTAAAATTAAATATTTATAATAAGAATACATGTTATTGTTTCTATACAAAAATATAAATATCTACATTTTTTTAAGATAAATTTTATAATTTTACACATTTTAACTGTTTAAAGTGATTTTAGCTATTTGGCTATTTAAAATACACAATATATTTTATTTTGTTTAAATAATAAATACTCTTTATTTTCAAGGAAATATTTTTTTGAAGATACATATATTTATTATAGAATATTTCTATCTAATTTATTGTATTATTATTACAACATATTTCTGGTATTATAGTAAATATAAATTAATTTTGCATTATTGCACAATTTAGAAATTATATTAATAATTGTTAGTTTTTCTAATTGCTACTTTGAATATTTTCAATTTAATTAAAAATATTTTTTTGTCGCGCATCTTAATTTTGGTATTAGTTTAAGTTTTATAGAATATTTATTGATTGGAGATAACTATTTTACAAAGCTAAGTTTTTTATAATCTTATGCTCAGGACTTGTACAAGAATATTTAGTTATAAAAAGCTGCACAAACAAAAGTGCAGTTTATTTATGCTTGTATTATGTAGAGCAGTCATTAATACTTTTATAAGTATTGTTAGTATATTTTATGTTTTAATTCATTAAGAAATTTAAATTGTATTTATGCATGATTGAACAATTAATTTATTTTATAACTATTTAGTCATGATATTATTTTTTGACTGCTCTTACATTGTACAAAATATACTCTAATAAAATTTGCCCAGAGCAAAATAGCACTGATTCTAGAGTAATCCCAGCGTTGGCCTGCACTGATTTGGCTTAGACCAATGTGCATAAATTATGTCTTTGTAAAAACCTATAGCCTGCTAAGCTAAAATCAAACAAAGTTTTCCCATAAACTACAATACTAGGTATTTAAATAATAATTTAAGATTTGTATTACCTTTAATACAAAGCTAAACAATAATTTACTTGCAGAGTCACTGATGTTTGTTGTGTATCAGTTGTTCAATTAATTATTGGATGTTTTCCAGAGAGTACTCAGTGCTTGTGGTCGCAGTTGTACAAACATAACAAGGAGACACCATGCAGAATTTTGATGACCTAGATATTGAGGGCCGCAATGTTTCCATGCACAGCTCTGAAGATCAACGAGAAAAGGTAAGGCTTGCAAGAATTTATTTTCTTGCTCAATACTTATAATTATTACTGATAGTGAAAGTATATATACAGCGATTTGCAAATGTACAATTTGTAAATTAGCTAATCTTTTATAATATGTATTAAACTTACAACGCGATTTTTTTTACCTTCAAAAACTTATGCCTTGATTCTTTTAATCAAAGTAAAATATTTGAAGGTAATAAGGGTATGCTAGTGAGGCGAGAGAGGATACTTTTTTTTCTTGTTAATGCAAGCTATATTTAGTGTTTGTGATTAGTGAGACAGGTGTGAGACAAAATCAATCGGATGCTTTACAACGGTTACCAACATCATTTGCTCTACTTCCTGCAAGCTTTTTTTTCTTTTTGTTACCATGCAAAGCAATTTGTTTAATTGTTTTGAACAAATTGCATAAATGTACTTTATTTTCTTAAGTAACCATATTTTATAGATATTTTAATTTTTTCTTCAAATCATACAAAAATTTTCTCCTTTATCTATATTTATTGGTATATTACTGTATAGTTGTATATTTTTCTACAGGAAGAAAATGATCGTAAAAGGTTGATGAGAAGCAGTGTGACAGCTGAAGATGGAACTCTGAGGCCAGTTTATTCAGAGACAGAAGAAGGTGATATTTGGTGCCACATATGCAACATTGCACTTTTTGGTGCTCATAAACTTTTAACCCATAACATTGGCAACAGACATAAACTAAAATTAGATGAATGGCCTTATCCAGTATTGTTATGGTCCAAACGCGGAGATATTATTAAAAAAGCAAAAAGTGTGTTAGAAGATGTAGCGCCAGGTGAGCCAATTCCACCAGGTATGGAAGATCAGATATCTAGGACTACAACAATTCAGAAGAGTTTGGATCGTCATAGGAGTTCACCTTTAGTTGGGCTTGAGTATCTTATTGAGTTAACTGATCCTGACAGCAATGAACCTAGTTATACTTGCACTTTGTGCGATAAACGTGGTGATCCTCGTACGGTAATGGCACACATTACCAGTTATAATCATCGCGTGACTTATTTAAGTCGTCATTTTCCGTCGATATCACGGGCAATAGCGAATCTTCCTCACACAATAAATTATAAACGAGGAGCTAATGAAATTTCAGTGTTAGTTGCCAAGAAAATCGAACAACATTTTGGAAGATTGCAACCACAACTGGTTGACAAGGTGCAGTTTGAAAAGAATAGGGTGCAGATTATCAAAAGAATATTTCAAGATTATCATTTTAGGTAAGTTGTTATTATAAAAATTTTTTTTTTTAGTTTTCACTATTAGATTTACAAATGTATAATAAAATTCAAATTTATTTTGTTAATTTATAAATCAAAACAACCTATTTTTAATCAAAACTTGATAATATATTTTTTTTCTTATCTTAATACAGGGAAACACCAGACATAACTTTTATGGAAGTTTATGATGAACGCTGGACTACTGATTTTGATCAAAAAATGGCAGAAATGACTGCTAAAGGTTAGTATAAAATTATATTAATGAATTTTAAAATATTTGGAACAAAAATTGATATTTATTATTTTTTAAATGTTTTGTGTGAAAAGAACAAGAAGAGAAACATGATTTGTTAAATAAAGAAAAACCAGCAGAGACATCAAAACTTTCACCAAAAAAATCTGATTCTAAGCCAGAAGTATCAAAATCGTAAGTTTATTTTCAATATTTTTAAAACAAGAGGCAATATAAATATTTTTATATTGCTAAAAATGATATTTAAATAATAAGTTACGTTTATCGCAAGGTCAACTATATATCAATATTTTATTTATTCTAAAATTTATAAAAATTATTATAAAATCAAAGTGTTATCAAATTTACAAGTTCTACATCCATGTAGAACAAAATACTTTTAAGCTTTCTTAAAAGTAAATATTTAAAAGTGCAATCATTTTACCGACATTTTAAATTTATGTGTTAAATTTTTTTCTGCATGTGATGAAAAAATTTTGAAAAGTTCATTTAAACTTATTAGTGTGAAATTTAAGTGATCAATACAATTCAACATGCTTAATTTGGAAAAATTTTGAAAAAAATTTAATTGCTAAACTGAATAACAAAAGTTTCATTTTCTTTCAACTAAGAAAAAATTTAAAAGAAAATTATACTATGTAATTTTATAGTTTGATTTTCTCAATCTACACTTTCTAATTTTTTATAACTATGTAGCATATAGTTAGTTACAAAGAAAGTGTAAAAAGTGTAAATATATTTGTATCAAATACAGGTAAAACAATATTTAGACAAAGAATTATGTAATAATTGCTGTTTTTAAAAATCAAATTTTATCTCCTTACAAACAGAAAGGTCTGAACTAGAATAATAAAATCGGGATGTGTGTGTTCTCTTGTGTTTTAGCGGTTTCAAAATACGTATTATGACAAAAGAAAAGCTCAACGCCATAAGAAAACCAGAAAAAGATTCCGAAAAGTCCACAAACGATCTTGGTCTGGAGGAGGTCAAATCCTTGTCCTCGTTATCCAGCATATCAAGTAGCCCATCACCAAAACGATCCAAATCTCGTTCACCAGATCGCTCGCAACGTTCTCACAACAACAACAACAACAGCTCTAGCCACGGTAACGATCGTACAAAAAGCTATAGGCCTCATAACCGCTCGCGATCCGTAGAGCGTGACAAGTGGCTGAAATACAAGGATCAAATAAAGCGAGCCGAGGAATCACTCGAGCGCCAGCTCAAGTTCCACGAAAAAAATCCGGAGAAGCATCCTTCCTACCCGGACGAATGGAAAAAGTTTTGGAACCGAAGGTACAAGGAGCTGCAAGCTGAAGGCAAGGATCCGAGTAAGCATGATTTCAAGCCAGAATGGATCGAGTTCTGGAACAAACGAATGCGTGAGATTCATCAGGAGCAAGTGAAAGCTCGTAAAGAGGACATAAAAAAGAAGCTCGAACTAGTAGGCGATGTACCGGTCGATTTGTACTCCAACAGTAGTTCATCATCGTCGCGCAGCAAGAAAAATCCTTCAAGCAGCAGCAGCGGAAGTAAGACAAAATCGAAGCACATCGACAACGACAACGAAGTCGAATACGTGGGCACGATGAAGAAAACTTACGTCCCTGCGGAGACACGATGGGGCGTGCGAGATCGAGATCGAGAGCAGCGCGACCGTGATCGGGATCGCGAGCGAGAGCAAAGGGACCGTGAAAGGGATCGGGACAGAGAGCGCGATCGAGAACGCGATCGCGAAAGGGATCGTGAACGAGATCGCGAGCGCGATCGTGAGCGGGATCGGGAACGCGATCGAGAAAGAGAACGGGATTACTTTGTTTACCCACCGCGTAGTAGTCGTGGTAGTGGTTACAAGTCCTCGTATTATCCACCGGGTTCCATGCCTCTGCCACCTGGTGCGCGGCCTTCACGATCGCGTTACCATCCTGTTCCTTATCCGGGAGCCGAACGCGCCAAGTCTCCAAGTCCGGTTCCCGAGGAAATGACCGAAGATCTTGAAATCATCGGTCTGCTTAGGCTACTGACTGCGCTGGAGAATCAGCTTGGCTCTCTTGGTCCGAAGATTGTCGCGCTGCTCTCGACGGCTCTAGCTGCCGAGAAGGCAAAGCCAAACTCGGCCGAGGAGCTGCTCTACGACGAAGAAGTGAGCGTGCTTTTCGAGACTGTCAAAGAGAAATTAAAGGGGCAGCTGTTTGCAGGTATGGTAACAAATACAATTTACCAACAATCTAAATATGTTAAAATTCATCCAAATCTTTGTCAGTAGCTTTTTATCAATACTTTACGTAATACTGCCTTTTTTTTCTTGTAGGTATGATTGAAAAAGTAGCCATACCACCAACAAAAAATGCCATTCAGAATATAGCTCGACTGCTGCATAACGCCACCGAATCTAAAAAGAAAATGGAGGAGGAAAAGAAGAGGCAGAAGGAATTGTTAGAAAAATCTAGATCAATGAACTTTATGACGCGATCCTTGTTTGGACGTGCGCTTGACGAGGTACCGATGAAGAAATCCGAGCCAATGAGTGTGCCAGGCATAGGTACCGTAGACAAAGAGGAAATTGCAAAGCACATCGCAGCTGCACTGATAGCCCAAGGTCGAACAAATGTGTCACAAGAGGAGCTGGAAACGTTAATCAATGCCGTCGTTGGTATGGCCGAGGCTTCCAAAAATAGCGAGAAACCAGTAACGACGGCTGAATTTGTAAAGGGTCTTACTGCCAGTTCGAACAATAACAGCAACAGTAATGCTAGTAGCAGTACTCCAACGTCTATAATTAACCTGAATATCGATACGCCGCTGAGCAGCAAAATCGAAAGCTTCCGACCCAAGACGCCTGAGCCCGAAAAGCCCATCGATCATGCAGCAAAGATGGAAAGCCTTTCGGACAATGACTTAAAAGCCCTGCTGCAAAATTTCAAGGATCTAAGCACGGAAGAGCAGCATGGATTGATAAACTTCCTGAAAAAGCTCGAGGCAACGGATGCAGCACGTGTTGAAAAATTACGTGCTTATGTTAATTTAGGACCTACGGTACCAGCTGCTTCGCCTGCGCTTCGCTCAATCTCTCCACCCGACGAACGTGAGGATTTGATAACTCGCTCGCGTCTCGCAGCTCGTAGTCCCTCGCCTTTCTCGATGCGCAAAGGCACGCATAATCCTTGTGACGACGAAGACAAGTGGAAGCCAAAACTTGACATATTTGCCGATGAAGAAGAGGAGAAGCGTAAGAAGCTCGAGGAAAAGAACAAAGTCAAGCTCGATCTTTCGGATGACGATGACGACTACACATTCGAGGATATCTATAAAGCTGCGGACAAAAACGTAAACGAGCACGAGAAGGCAAATAAACGATCGTTTGAGCGCGCTAAATCCAAATCACCGCATTCGTGGACGCGCTCCCGTTCGCGGTCACCTCCTTTCAAGAAGACCGAATACTCTGAAAGCAAGGATCCGAACGTCATTCTAAATGATGCCAAGCAGCTCATAGCGAATATAATGGGAGGTCTTCCTGGTAGAATCACTTCACAGTCTCATCTGTCGCCTTTAGCCGAAAATTCGTCACTCACAAGCCAGGTCCCGTCGAGCTCACTACTACCACCCTCAAATCCTGCACCTACGGGTATTGCTAGTGGCTTTAGCCAGAGCTATGGCTTAAATCCTCCAGCACCAAGCAGCTCGCAACTCCCCTACACAACCAGCCAGTATCAGAACTTCCCGCCTCCGCAACCACCTCCGCAGTCTCAGCCACCATTCACTGGCAACTCTAGCTTCCTCAACAATGGCTACAACAACTATAGCCAAAGCTACAGTAATCTCGGTAGCCAAAATCAGTATAATGTTGGAATACCATCAAATCCATACCCACCACCACCTCCTTCTCAAACAAACTACAGTGGCCCGAATTTTAGCGGCCCACCTCCATCTATCCGACCTACGTCTTCTTACTCTCAACAGCCTTTTAGTAGCTTTTCTCAACAACAGCAACGTTTTTACTAGCCTGAAAAATAGTGTAGCAGATGTTTAGTGATTGTGGAATTTTTTTTGTAGTACAAAATATTGTCAGGCTATGTGAATTGTCAAAAAAGAGAAGTATTACATCAGCAACAACATACTTTTTACATTTTCTTTTCTTTTTGTCAAACGTAGCATTCGTTAAACATTATTCAATTTTGTTAAAAAAAAAAAAAAAAAAAAGTAATTTTCAAGCCAATTTTTCATATATTTATACGAGTGAATTAATTTATATTTGTTTCTGAAAAGACCTGGCTATTGAATTTTCATGTAAATAAATAACTACTATTTGCGTATTATTTTTACACGTGATATTTGTTACTTTACGCAGTTGGATCCTTCTACAATACCTATGTGACATAATTTTTTTCTTTTTTAGTGATAATTGATATTACATAGTTTAAATAATATTGTTAATTTTTTTTTTATTTGAGTTATTAAACTTATAAAGCAACCATACGTCATAGATTTAATTTCTTGAATGGCAACAAATTGTAAAAAATTTGTGGTAATGAGCACGTGAATGATTTGTTGAAAGATTTTTTACATCTTGTAAGTTAGAATGTAAAATTTGCAAGCTGTTACTGTTCATCGTAGCTATTAAGAAGATAAATTTAAGATGTTGCTTGCAAATTAATTTCAAAATGTTTTAAAAAAATCAATTGAAAATTTGTTTATTATTTAATTAATATTGAAAGTAATAATTTACTTCACAAATAAGAGATTCATCTTGAATTGAAATGTAAGAATAAATTGTATAAATACTACATTTATAAAAGTGTAAATGAACTTCGTAATCAATAAGTGTTACTCAATAAAATGAGTAAATCAATTTTATACTATAAGTTTAATTATCATTTTTAAATGCGCTGTAACCTATATATTAGACTTATTGTGTATTAAAAAATTAAAAAAAATTTGCTTTTTTTCCATTTTTTACCATTTATTGTATTATAATATGATATAAGAATAAGATTATAAATTTTTGTATTTTTATACCACAATTCTCTAACAAAAGATTATAATTTTTTTATTAGCAATTTAATATCAAAGTTATGATTATTAATACTTCAAATTTTTGTTTATTTAAACTCTAAAATAATTTAGACTAATATTCACTTTGTTTTTGAAAATTAAAATTAAAATTAAATCTTCTAATAAAAATTCATACAAAATTAGTAATAGTAAAGTTAATTATTAAATTTAGAACTGTATAATTAAAATGTGGCTAATTTGTATAGTAATATTTTAACAATTCAAAACTAGTCATTAAAAGAAATTTATGTGAAATTAATTTTTTTATAACGTACAACATCATTGCAAAGTTGGAATAATTAAAATTTTTAAAATTAAAAAAAAAATAAGATTGTATTGCACATTTTTCAGAACATAGAAACTCATTTACTTTTGGAATGATAAGTGAACACTAAAAATTGTACTATAAATTATATAGTATAACTGCAAGAGAAATAGGCATTACATCTGTTGGAATGAATTAATTTTAATATTATCAAAATAAAATTACTTAAAAAATTAATGGATATCAAAAATTTTATTAAGGTAAGTAATTATACATTTTGAAGTATTGGATTTATCACTCTTATACAAAGATCTATTAAAAAATTTTTTTTTTAAATAAATAGTTTAAAAAAATTCTAAAATGAATATTTGAATATAATTATAGATCACAGCTAAATTACTTATTTGTGAATTGATTTTTTTTTACTTTGTTGATCTAAAAAAAGACATAAATGGTATCCAATTTTATAAATATTTTTGAAATTGAAATAAATATAATTAAAATTAAAATTTTTTATCTTTTAATATTCAAAAATATATAGCTTTTGGATGTCATGTATACATATAAAATATTATTCAAAATCATATAAAATACTATTTTAAATTCAAAATGACTTTAATTTTTTGTAGTAATAATGCATTGGTGCATTTTCAATTGTTTTTAGTAATACTACTAAAAAAAAACCCTTAATTAGATCATTTTTTTAAATTTTATACTCATAATTCATCAATTAATATTATTTGCTATCTTAAGATGAACTTTAAAAGATGAACTTTAAAAGATTATTCTTAATTATTTACATCATATTGAATAAAAAATTACAAAAATATTAAAAATTCTTGTAAAACGAAAAAATGACCAAGAGCTGTATTAATTAATTTGTTTTATACTTCATATATTTTTGTGATAAGAACTATTAGAGAGAGAAAGTAAAAAATATTACAAATAAGAGTTTTTTAAACTGTGCAAAGAATTCTTTAGAAAAAAAGATGAAAGTATAAAACAAATATTTTTATTGTGATTGTATTTATGGCACTTTGTATAAATATGTAGTTATTACTGACTTAAAAATATGGATAAAAATATATGTGAGAATGTAATTTCATTAAAGATGTCTTATGTCGTTTTGGTATTATATTTTAAATACTCATCAGTTCATAATTTTAATGTGTATTTAATAATATTTGTAAAAGAGTGTAATGATATGGTGTGATTAATAGTTTCTGGTAATGCGTTTTAAAAACTTATTTCAAATTAGTAATCTGTTAAAAGACTGATGTTTTAAATTATCAATGTTCTAACACTCACCAATCTCTAAAATGTTTTGTAATTTTTTTAAACTCGATAAAAAAAATACTTGGATCAAACATGCTTTAATTTTACTCATACTTTATTTTTTATTTTAATCATCTAGCTTTATGCGTCACGATCAAACGAAAATAATTTGTTATAGAAGCGTATAGAATTCCAACGTTCTAAACAAGGTATTAAATTTTATTAATAATTGTTATAAAAATGTCTAAAAATAAATAAATCGTTTTATTTAAATTTTTGTCTCTCTTACCGTTTATTTAAACCCAAATTTTTCTTATTTAAAGACAACATTACTAATTCAATGTTCCTTGAATTTTTAGACTTTACAGAATTTTATTAAATAAATAAAAGAAAAAAAATTTTTAATTATATGAATTTTTGGATTTTAATAGTAATGTTGGTTTTAATCTTCTCCTTAATATTCATATTAATTTAAATTATAACAATTAAGGTATCAAATTAAACACATATTTTAATATTTTAACAATTTATTTTCTATTAAATATAGCACAAGTGAAAATAATATTGGTTTGGACTTATAATTATTTAAATTCTGACAAAAATTATCAAGCTGAATATTATAATCTGACTAGATAATTTGGTAAATTAGTCTATTGTTTGGATTTCTTTAAGAATAGTATTTAATTTATTTTTACAAGAATAAAAAATCTATGTTCAAAATAATACTTGTGTATAATTTTAGGAATGTACTTGTTCAATATTAATACAATTCATGGAATTCATTTTTTTTAATTTAAAAAGAAGTTGAAATGCAATTAAAAATTAATTGATTCTTTTTTATTTCAAAATTTTGATAAAATAAAAAAAAATTTTTAGTTAAAATAATTTTCAATATAATTTATGAAATTTTAAATTTCAAAAATAGTAATTTTAAGAGATCACATTTTTTTCAATTGATTATAATGAAGTCTATCGATAATACAATTGATAAATAAATACTCTAGAAAAACTGTGTTGACAAACAAGAAATTCGTTTTTATAAATATATAAATAATGTACAATAAAAATAAAATACTGTATTGCAATTGATTGTTATGATTTAAGATTAACATTTTTGTTGGAATGATTTAAGACTTACAATCACAACTCTTTACTGAATATGAAAGGAATGTAAGAAGCTATTCAGTAAGATCACAATATTTCAACTAATTTAGTTAAAAACTATTTTTTTTTTTTTGCTAAACAAATTTCTTGTATGTACATTATCAAAGTTTTTCCACTTACACAATAAATAGACTTATAATGTATAATTAACAATAAAATCATTTACACATTATTGACGCGAAGTTAATCTCTTACTTTACTTCATTAAAAAAATCACATATTCATCGCTCGATTGATCATTTTAAAAAAGCGTATATTATTTACAATTCATCGTTATGTCGTCGCGAAAAATTAACGAGAGAAAAATAATATTTAGTATAAATTTTCTATACGACTACTTTGGTACCAAGCCTCTAGTCTTTGGATAAACCGGCGCCGGCATCTGAGGACTCTTGGCCTGAACCACACTCTTAGGTCGAGGTCTTTGGGCAGACTGCTGGCGGGAACGCATTTTAGCGTAGCTGGCATTCGAGGCATCAACATCAATATCACCTTCGTCACAGAGAGCCTTCTCGAGAACGGCCTGTATCGTGGGAGCGATCACCGGCGATTGGTAATCGAGAGTCGTTCGTGCTGGCTGGTCGAGGTCGAGGCTGAGGATGTTCTCGCCAGCGTAACGAGGACCTTTACCCATGGCAAGAGCAGTACGTGCATACTCTGACGTAGGTCGACGAAGACCAGGATTTGATACTGGCCGCTTTATCTGCTCGGTACTCGATGGCTCCTGTTCCTTCAGCACCCAGCAGTCTTCTTCATCGTCGAACTTCACCCGCGACAGGATCTTATGCTTCTCTTCTAGGGGTATGAAGTTTTCGATGATGAGATAGCGCAGCTTCAACTCCTTCATCAGCTCGTGCTGGGTCTGTTCAAGATCTCGTCTGTCCCGGTTGTACTCACTCGTCACGTCATCCAAGTCTTGCTTCAAAACTTGTAATTTTGCATAATACTTTCTTAGTTTTCGAGATTTCACATCGACCTCCTGCTGCAGCGTTTCATATGTCTCTCGAACTCCCAAAGTTGTCAGCTCCTCTTCTTCAAGCTTCTGCTGCATTTCTGTTTCTCTCTTCTTACGTTCAGCGATTTCAATTGCTTGCTGCTCCAAAGCACGTTGCTGTTCATTTGTGTGATCTATGATGTTCTTGCCTCCACATAGCATTTTACTTTCAAGCTCTTTTATCCTCTGCTCCAATTCTCCAGCTTGTTGTTTTTCAGTTTTAAGTTGTTCTATTATCTTACGCTGCTCTTCTTCTGATATCTTATCTTCATTTTTCTCTTCATCTAAATGCTCTTGCTCAGATTCATCTTCTGTTATTTCTTTCTTCGAGCCTTTGGATTTCTTTTGTGGACCAGAAGCTTTTTGTGCTAACTGTTCTTTAAGTCTTTGAATTTCCTCTTGGTATTGTCTAAGCAGCGCATCCTTTGGATCTTCATTAATTCTTGGCTTATTCTTAATATTCTTAGCACGACTGGCGTACCTTAAAGTTGTCAAAGTTTCATCATAATTATAACTAGCAGGACCAATATTTGCCACCATTATTGTTTTTGAATTACCTCCCAATGAATCTTGCAGTAATCTTGTCAATTTTGAATCTCTGTATGGTATATGAGATGTTTTGCCATCCACTAAGGCTGATATAACATTGCCCAAAGCTGACAAACTTAAATTAATTTTACTAGCCTCTTTCAGTCTCTCTCCAGTTGCTCCAGTTTTGCTTTGCCTTTCACTTCCTGCCAAATCCACTAAATTCAGTCTTCCTACTCTTATTCCATAATTATCACCCATCTCAATAGTAATAATAAAAATTGCATGCGATCTCGAGCTGTGTTCATTCATATTTGTTGCTCCAATTGTTCTGTTTTGATTGCCCATCTTCATAAGCTGCTGTATTTCATCCGCACTTTTGCAAATGGTACTTGATAAGTCTTTGACAAAAACTCCAGTGTCAGGTTTTTCCTTCAACTCAAAACGTAAACTCTGATCCTGACTCAACAAATCTCTTATCTCTTCTTGATAGATCTCTAAGTAGCTTGCTCTCACTAAATATTGTATATTATGAGATCGTCCAATATGTGTAAATATCTGATCAAATGATCTAGGTATAACACCTCGATTATCAGGATCATCCTTAATACCCTCCATAGTAAAAGTCTTACCAGTACCAGTTTGTCCATAAGCAAATATAGTACCATTAAATCCATCAAGCACAGAGGTAACAAGTGGTCTTACCGTCTCATATATTTCCTGCTGACTAGAATTGGAGTCGTAGACAGCATCGAAGGTAAATATCTTGACACCCTCTTTGCTGGGGTCTTCTCGAGGATTGCGTATCTCGACAGCACCTCGAGCTGGGAACATCTCGACGACACGGGTACAGTTGCGTGCGATTTCCCGCTCGTCCATAGGTCGACATCGTACGACGACCTGGACGCATTGCGTTGCTGTTGCATCCGAGGGCGTCGACTTACCGGTTGTCTTTCTTCTTGTTCCTCTTGAAACCGGTGGCGTGGCATGATGACTACTTTCGGCTCGCTCCATGCCACTCGTCGAGGCTCGGTGTTGTTTTCCGAGTACACCTCGAGAGCAGCCAGAACTTCTGTCGTTGTATGATTGTTTAGGATAAGAGACTAAATTTTACTCGGACGTGATACTCAACAGTGCTTTGAAGGAATGATGATTGATGCAGAAAAAGAGAGCTTTCGTTTTATGTATTAGGCGAGAGGTTGACGGGTGGAGAAAGAGAGGAGAGTAAGACTACTTAGACTGACACAAAGCGATGAGGGGAGCAACCGTTATTGATCCTCTTGTTTGGCCGAAGAAGAAGAAGGAGCAGCAGCAGGAGGAGGTGGCAGTGCCATAATAGCGCCTTGGCACCCGCTAGCAGCTAGAGAGCAGCTGTAAGATGACGACAATCGTCAAATAACTCCGATATAAAAGCGTTCATTGGCGACGAATGCACCCCTCTTTCTTTTTTCTTCGTCTGCTACTGCTGTCGATTATTATTATTTTACTCCCCTCTTTTCTCTCTCTCTCTCTCTCTCTCTCTCTCTCTCTCTTTCTTTCTTTTACTGCTCACCTGCCCGCTGATTGTGTGCGAACCGGTGCCAAAAGAAAAATAAGTACACCTCAAATAAGCTTTTGAAAGAAGAAAGAAAAACAATCGATATTCGCTTTGCTCTCTCTCTTTCTTTCTCTTTATACGTTGATGTGTTATGTGTATAGGTATATAAATCAGAAAAAGAGAGCTGGGATAAATACTTATATCGACTTGTCTGTTTCCGGCCAAGGCCGCCGCGTGCGAGCGGGGCAATAAAAAAAGTGGAGTCGATGCTGGCAATTTACGTGGATGGGGGTGGTAGTGGTGGCAGTACACGCTATACTACTCAATACTTTATATGGTATATATGTATATTGCGGTACGTGGGTGTATAGGGTGTATAGTACACACAGGTGGCTGATACTTATATCTATACTAAAAAAAAAAGAAAGAAATTTTAAGATATTTTTATAGTAATTAGTATGTGAAAGATGCTAGTTGATTTTGTTACTTGATACTATTGTTAATTAAATTAGCTTATACCTGTGTAATTGTAATGCAAAATTTTAAAGTAGGTGACCGAATTTTCAGTATTAGAGTCCTCTAACTGTACAACTCTTAGTAACGTATAATATTATCCGAGCGAAGAAAACGGAGTAACGCCAATTTTTCTTATCATTACCCAAAATAATAATAAAAATAAATTGTAAGATTCTTATCAATAGTTAATTTTTATAAAACTTGCCTATTTTCTGATCGTAAAAATTAAATAGGTATAGGTACACTAAAATACATGAGCTCTACTCTATTTTTTCTTATATGGTAAACTTTAAATTTACACACCACGTAATTTTCAACTCCAATTTTCCACTTACATTTTTAAAGCCCCATTGTACATTATAGTAAAGAAAAAAAAAAAGAGATCGCATTTGTATATGGAGTATAGTTACACGCGATGCACGCAAAGCTTTTTCTTACTTACAATCTTGTATTATATACATATCACGATCACACATAAGAAAAAAGGGTTACTGGTACACATACAATGACTATTGACGCATAGAACTAAATAAATAATGAATAATGAGAATATATGTTTGTATGTATAAAATCCATTTTTAGTCCGTATCGTGTAATAGAACAGCCATAGTAAAATAAAAAAATTGCAATAAACATTTTATGGTATTTTGAAATTTTGACCTGCTAAGAAAATTTTTATTAATTTTGTTACAGATCAGAGAAGGTGCGTAAAAACGTCAGCAACTGAGAAAATTGGCAGTTAAAATTCATATTTTCGCGCCAAAATTTAAATGACCAGAAGAACTTTATGTCGCACACGCAACACATCAGGGATGGCAGAATGTCGGAAACTCCAGTTTCTTACTGTAAAATGTAAGAAACGTAAATTACTGTAAAAAACTGTCAAAAACTGTCAAAAAGTGTA
>JAPYZE010001429.1:0-22620 GCA_030522805.1 Leptomastidea abnormis | reverse complement strand
GTATACATAAGTACGCGAAGGTTTCATCTCGATAGGTCGCTTTAGTAAAAAGATACAAGCATTTAGCTTTTTTTACCAGCGGCCAACTCGCCCCCCTCTTCCCTAAACATATAATTTATTAAAATAACAGATATTATTTTTTGTGAACAATGCGCAAAAGATATTTTGCGCACGCTAAACCGTGCGCAAAAGAAAAACGTGCGGGAAAGTACCTTTTTGCGTACTGCTAAACGTGCGCAAAAGTGAATTTTGCGCACAAAATTGCAAAAAAAACTTTGCCGTACAGTTTGTGATCTAACTTACGTATACGGCTGATAAATGCAATGTTAAATAAAACTTGCCGTAAAATTTATATCTTTTTTTAAAACGTAGTTTTTTTTGGGATGTTTCTTACCTTTAAATTTTGTCGTGAACAAACAAGTTGAAAAATTGCAGATCTGACGTGGTAAAAAGTGAGTATATAAGCGGTGCTAAATGAATCATTTTTAGTTAGTTAGTTTAGTTCAAACTTGTCTTTGATATTAACAGTTGGACGCTTTTTAAAGCTAATGTAAATTGCAAATTTTTAATTATAATGAAATATTTTTATTTCATTTAATTTTTAATTATAATAGAATTTTTTTAAATCTTTTTCTTTATTTGATTACAGTTTAGAAACAATGCTGTTCAATTATCTTCTATTGTTTGTGTTAATGGCATTAATAATTGCAACAGTGGCTGAAGAAAATAAATCGGTATGTAGATATATTAAATTTAAAATACACCAGCTACTTTTAATTACATTTCTATCATATAGTTAATAAATGTACTTGTCATTGTTTTTACAATTGTAATTACATCTTGTTAAAATTAAATTAATCTTAACCTTAATCTTTTTTGTTATTCTGATAAAAAAATAAAATTATTTTATACTTACCACTAAAAAAATAAAAATATAGAAAAGAGTTTTCTTTGCAATTAACAATTTTTTAAAGAGGCTTGTTTGAAAAATATGCATTAATTTTATTTTTAATTTTTTCAAATGCTCTTTTCCTTAAAAAAAAACATGCAAGACAAAAATGACATATGAGGGTGGATTGAGATTAAGATTGATTGATTGTTGGACAATTAAAATTAATTAAGAATTGAAAAATAAAAGATTTATAAAACTTATATGATTGTAACAACAAAATTAATTAAATATATTTTTATAAATACTTTCAAGTATATTAAAAATTATAAAATAAAAAATATATATTTAAATTTCTAGTGTGGTAAATACACTTGTGACGAATTTGAAAAATGTTGTCCGAATGGGAAATCAACTTATTGCGCACCAAGTATGTATTACCAAATATATTTGGATTATGATGAATAAATATCTTGCTATTTAACTTTCTATGTAAACAAAATATACGGTTATCTATAACATAAGGTTAAAGGACATATTGATATTAAAAAACGAAAACTTCATTTTTCAGAATGCTAGATAATCCAAGTATGAAAAACCACCTCTTCCAGTGATGTAGAATAATAAATAAAAGTGTAATATTATCAAAATGTAATAACCTACAGCAACATTATAATCACTATATTTATTGTATCAAATAAAAACTGTAATATTAACTGGAAATAATAACGAAATAAATTTATTTACATCCTTATTTCAAAATAGTAAATTCTAACATAAAAATGATAAGATAGCAAATAAAAGAATTTTTATGTAAATTTTTAGTTTTTATTTAAAATTCAAGTGATGAATACAATAAAAATTCTTGAATTTTTTAATACTATAAAGGAGGATGGCTATATTATGAACTGTAATATATATTTTAATACATAAAATTAAGTCAAAAAGCTTTAATTGTGATAACCGATATGTTGGGATGGTGGCGACTACGCAGCTCCGTTGATCAACAAAGCTAAGCAGCATTGTGCGAAGTTGGTAACCGGACGGTTGACCTCCGGCCCAATCTCGCCTTTGTGGCTTTGAGGATCGGTTAATTGTCTTTTTTCTGCCATAACAACGTGAGTGGGAGGTGTGCAGGAGTTCGGGCTGGGCGTCTAGGCCTACGCAATGTGACGTGGTTGTCCAGTCAGAACTCAGGCAATGCACCGGGTCATTCCGGGTCGGGTTTTCTCCTTCTGAGTTTTCCCCGGCTCACGGGTCTTATCCTGGGCAAATGCGGAGTGAGCTTCCCCCCCCCCCCACAACTCCAACGTTAAGTCACGATTACATAGTACATTGTAAATATTCCTCCCAGGCACAACCCTCACACAAAGGTGGTAAGGGGCCCTAGCCGTAATAGTCCCTGGCTCACGCGGCGAAAAAAAAAAGAAAAAAAAGCTTTAATTGTGATGAAAACTGTTTTTCACGCAGTAAAGCAAATTTAAACAGAAATGTCATTTTAGCTGAGAATCTTTTATTAATGTTGAGCTTATTTAATATATTGTAAACTGTAACTTTTAAGGTTTCAACATATTTGTCACGGATTTTGATAAAACTTGGTATACTGGGCCCTTTTGGCATAATATGAAAGAATCTCAAGTCCTAAGGTCTAACGCCTTTTCGTTTTTGAGATATCCACATCAGAGTTTAGAATTTAGTACTGTTTTCTATGTCTATATATTGCTTTTCATAGATATAGATATACAAAACCATGCTAAATTCTGGAACTTTGATGATAGATATCTCAAAAACAAAAAGGCGTTAGACCTTAGGACTTGGGATTCTTTCATATTATGGCAAAGGGACCCAGCATAAAAAATTTCATCAAAATCCGTGACCCGAATGTGACAACATGTCCAAGTTAGAATAATTTAAATATTTTTATAGAAATAAAAAAATTTGTGAGTTTTAATTTTCATATCGTCATTTTAAAACTTGCGTAAAGGTAAACAGATGTCAGATTTCAATCAGTTTTTGTTCATAACATAACATTACATTAGAATTTCGTAGTTTCTATGTTCTCTTAGATTTAAATTTTGCAGCCTTATTTTCAAAGACAACAAAAAAATTTAATTATCAATACAATATATTTTACAAATACCAATACGCTGATACCTTGTAAGTCTTCGTGACTTCAAAGAAATAAAACTGCATTGGCTCGATTATTATCGATTCATCCATCGGTTTCGCTTCACTTTCAAGTAGCTTTACTTTTCTAGCATTTTTTTTTATTACAAAAGTTTTAAACGCATAAAATTATTTTTACATGCTTTTATCGTTAGTTTAGCACATGCAATTTAAAAATTGAAGTCAAATTGAAATTTTGTAACAATCATAAGGATCGTTTGTGTTCTGAAATATTTATTTAGGAACCTACTTGATGACATAAACATATTGAAATCACTATGAAATATAAAACTTGAAAGCTTGGAACTCTAGGTGGAAAGGCTACATCAATCCAAAGGTGAATTGACAAAATTTGCGTGTCAAACATCTAGCCATAGTTTTCTAAATGGGCTACCTGCATGCAAGTCAAAAAAACAAAGTACAATTCTTACACAAAAATATACCTTTTTTTAAAAGGTAGTTTTTTTTGGGTATGCTATACAAGAATTTTTTATAAATTATCAAATATTCATTAAGAATTTCCTGAAAAAAATCTCAAATATTTTTCATAATTTTAAAGGTTGAATTCATATCAAGACCATTGAAAAATCATTTTACCAAAGTTGTGTACGCAATAGATGAAATATTCAAAAATGATTATGCAAATATGAGATTCACGCTTTTAAATGCAATTAATTATATTCAAAGAAATGGCTAAAAGATTCAGGCGGCAAGTTGTGACAGGTAACGCGAATATAATGCGCCATCTTCTGCGCAATTAAGACGCCGCTCCACTACCGTTCAGGCGACGAAAAGAGTCGAATCTTCGCTGATGTCGAGTAAAATGTTGTTTCTCGATAGAAATCTTCCAATCTAGCGATATAAATCGAATTCCTTATAATAACCATTCGCCCGCTGACTTTCAGCTTTTTTTTTTTTTACTTTCGGCACTGTGTTCTTTATTTCGCCGCGCAAAGAATGGTATATAATAAGAGACGCGCTAAACGACGCCGAAAAGGAAATGAAAAATAAAAAATAATAAAAAAAAAGGGAAGTGAATGCTCGCATAAAAGTGAAATATATTTAATGACAAGGGTAAGAAGGGGATGGGGAGAGGGGGAGGGGGGTGAGTAGTGCTGTAGACGTGCGAGCGGCGAAAAGGAGTGTGTAGGAATAAGACTGGAGAGTCTGAGAAAGAGAAAAAAGGGGTGAGTATAAGAGAAGATGAGAGCGCATAAAGGGTATTATAAGTATCCGGGGGATGGGAAAGAAGGAAGGAGTCTGAAAGGAGTATATAATATATAAATATAGCAGACCCAGCAGCTCTCGGCGAATGTTATTGCGGCTTGATTCCGGAGAGATTAAATTAACTCCGTTGCGGCTACCGTGTGCGCGCACACACTCCTCATCGCGCGCTCGCTCGAGGAAGCGAAATGCAAGCTTGAGATATACTCCGAGAAAAAGGGAAGAGGAGAGAAAGAGAAAGATCTTGAGATGCTGGAGAGGATAGTATAGGTATAGCGCTTTGTACGTGTGTGTGTATGGGATTGCGATAATCGGACGACTTTGCCCGCACCTCATCCGCGATAATTGGAAAGTCCCGTCGATTCGAAATAATAATGTGGAAATGTAGAGAGAGATAGAGAGATAGAGAGAGAGAGAGAAGATCTTTGGCAAATTTCCACTTTTATGTATATAAGCGTATACGTGTTTGACTGGGTTTATTAGTCGATCTTAGTATGTGTGATATGTCGGTGGTAGGTCTCGACGAATAAATGTATTATTTTCGCATTACTTTTCGCTTTACGAGCTAAATTCACGAAAAATACGTTATTTCGGTATCTCACTGGAAAAAATGAACGTCAAATTAATGCGATATTTTCTCTCACGTCTGTGTCGTATATTAAAATATAATGCCTTTCTCTACCTCTTTCTCTCAGGAAAAGTACAGTGCTCAAAAAAGCAAAGTGGCTGCGGTAATGCCTGCAATAAATATCCCGAAAATTGGACCCTCCTCCCTCCCCTCCCTTCTCGGACATATCAAGCAAAGAATCACCGAGAAGAGAAGGCACTTCTTACCGGGGCGTGTCTCCGATATACTTTGATAATCATTAAAAGTCCAGTCTTAAAGTGGCCGCGCGAATCCTCTCGCGCTGTTATATAGGTATATACGAAGAAGTTATATTAGCGGAGAGTTGGAAGTCATTAAAAAGCGATTTGCTCTTGAGGTAGCGATTCGTCAGAGGCGGCCGGCCGGCCAGCCTCTCGCGAAATGCCTCTCGTAGAATATATATCAGGCCTTTGAAAGTCTCTCTATGAAAAAGGTAAAGGGTAGCAAAAAAAAGGAGGGCGAGAAATATACAGCCACGCGCGTTAAGCAATGCATTTGCATTTTGATGGGAGCAAAGAATAAGGGGCGTTCACGACAACTTGGCTAAGAAAAAAAAAGAAAAATAAGAAAGCAGCTCGTTCATCTCGAATTCATTAGTCGTCATCCTGTATAGCAGCCACACGCAACTTTCGTCACGCGCACGCTTCATCTTATTTCTCACACCCTGGACTTCTATAACGAGAAATCAAGCAGCAGCAGTAGCAGCAAAAAGTGCAGGTCAGGCCAGAGCAGATTGTAAAAGTGAAAATTTAGCGCCAGAAAAACGAACAACGGATTACCTACTCGAAAGAGTGAGGGAGCGATAATAGATTCTCGTTAGCGGTAGGTCCTGTAGGGTGGCAAGAACCGGCATCGCCTCCTTTAATCTTAGTCGTTCAATCACGAGAGAGAGTCGCGGTGTCACGCGATGGCCCAATTCTCGCAGTTTCAATTAAATTCCAAGAGGGAAAGAGATAGAGAGGGAGAGAGGACACTCATTTCCGAGAAGGTAATATACCTCGATCTTGCACCTCTGGATCATATTACTATTCAAATGCCTCGTAATATCGGGAACATTTCATTCTTGTGGGACGGATAAAGAGGAGGAGGAGTACTTTTCATTTTGATTTAAAAGAGTCATTTTCTCAGATATCCGATTAATACTACAACGCGGCGAATCGCCGTTCCAGAGTTTCTCAAAGTCCATTCGTCGTTAAGATCGCGACTTTATCTAAAAAGAAAGACGAGAAGGATAGAGAGACAGCGAGAGTCCAAGTTGGATATAAACCCGTGACCCATGCGGTATTTCACCGCCCACCTTGCACCTGTCCTTTCCACCACAACGATGGTTCTACCAACTATATCACTAGGTACTTTACCAGTTTATCTCCTTGACGCCAAAGCTTTGTTGGAAGTTTATTTTGATTTTTCTTTTCCTCTTCTTGCTTTTCACACGAACTTTGACCTTTTTACTCTTTTTAAGAGTCAGAGGAACATAAAAAGAGACTGAGTAAATGTTCATAATCGCAATAATCAATTTTAAAGATGTTTTTAGTTGTACTACTACCTGAATAATTACCAAGTGCATTATAATTTAATGTGTTATATTAAATTGATATTGAAAAATTACACTAGTAAAAAATGTAATTATATAAGTAGATATAAAAAAAAATAAGAATTTAGCATACCTAATATAGTTTTAACAAAAGCAAAATATAACTTAATATCCATACTTCAAATTTCATCTCAACCACAACAGATCCGAAATTATTACAAGAGAAAGAGAGGTAGAGTCAGGGGTAGAAAGCGAGGGTGTGAGAAGAAGAGCAAGAAATAAAGCGTGATGTCCTAAACGCCACAGCAGCTATCGGTTAAACCGGTTGCACTACTGTTCTTTCTTTCCTCTCCTTCTCTTCCAACAGCCCTGAGAGCGATCCATTTTTCAAAAGTATAATTGCATTTTTTATATAGCGAACTTGGTGGTGGTGGTCGAAGTAGCTCAAGCTCTTTCTCTTTCTCTTGCGTGGTCAAGTATAAATATACATATACATATAAGAGAACTGCTGAGCAGGCGTATGTATGTATGTATGTATATAAGCGCATCCATATTCATGTGCGGATATAAGGAGCAATTAAAGTTTGCGAGGTGTCAGGAGCTTGCAGAGAGCATTAATCAAGCAACAAAGCCACCTTGTGTACGTACGATACGTATGTACCTTCGTACGTATATACATATATACCAACTTCGGTCAGCTTGGATACATATGCCATTACAAGTAAGGAAAGGAGAGAGGTAAGAGTCTCCCTCTGCGTGAGTTGAGCAATAAAATAAGAACAGCATGAGAGGAGTATGTAGCCGACTCTTCTTGCCTCTCGCGCAGAGAGACTCTTTTCTCGGCACGCGTTTGCTGCTCCCATATTATGTGCTTGTGTATTGCTTCCGTGTATGTAAGACCAAGAGAGTTGCTTTTGAGATTATCTGAGGATTCATTTTTTGAGACAGCGTTGCTGATTGAGAAAATTGTCTTCTTGAGATTGACGGGTTTGACAGCTTTTTCGATGAGTTCTAAAGATTATCTTTTTTTTTCTCTATTTATTATAAATTGGTTGGAAGATGTGTGCTTGTGTGTTAAGGGATGCAATTGCTATTGATTGCAATAATACCTTTACTTATGAGTGATCTTTTCTTTTTTTACGAAACGTGTGTATATATATGTATGTGTTCAATTTTATTAATTTCATTTATATCAACTGTTCAATTTAAATTGCATTTACATGTATAAAAAAACATTTAAATTAACTTGAGATTTATCGGGTACAAACGATCGATAATTTTTTTTTTAAACTTGATCTGCGTATATATACACATTTAATATAAAGTAAATGGCTATTGGAATCAATTCGTCAGTTTGTCAACATATTTTTTTGCAATACGATAGGGATGATTATTTTTTCATGATTAATAATAAAAGTGGTAGGTGTTTTTATTAATATGTGCTTGTATCATAAGTAGAACACATAATATTGTACGACATTTAAAAATTTATTTTGAACAATCTTAAATTTAGCAAACGTCAACGACTTGAAATATAATACGATAATCTTCCATACATCCTTTTATTTTTATGTAACGTTATCAATTTTTTTTTTTTATGTAACGTAATATTTATAACACCACTCAACTCTTTTTTTTTTTAATCCAATACGAAATCAGCTCGTTCCGTAACGTATCATAAAAAATTACTTTTTAAAGAGAAACGCGTTAAAATATAATTTATGAATTGTAATGTTATAGGATCCTTTGATATAGGGGTATAGAGAAGATGATGAGTGAGGTAGAAAGGGGGGGGAATTCTTGTAGGAGGTAGAGAAGTTAAAAGATACTGGAATGGAGCAATAAGTTAACAAACGACGGCTCTCGGTATAGTTTCCGATCGTGAGATGTGTTGTATAAATGAATCCGGCGCACGCGCGCGCGCGCGCACACTCACACACACACACACACACACACACAAATACTGAGCAATGATTCAGAATGAGTTTAGAGTAGTAGTAGTAGTAGTAGTAGTAGTAGTAGTAGTAGTAGTAGTAGTAGTAGTAGTAGTAGTAGTAGTAGTAGTAGTAGTAGTAGGTTGCGAATTAACGATGGCGCATCGATCCTTAATTAAAATCCACCCTCGGGCTGCCACCTCATTACGCTCTCTCTCTCCCTCACTCTCTCTTGAGCCGCCAGATATTGAAGCAGCAGAGACTGCTCAGCGCAACCTGCCGCCGCGTGCGGTTAATTTGACGTCGACGAAAGAGAAACGGGCTGACGGCGAACGCAGCCCCCTTGTCGGCGATTTATATACACCAGAGCGAGTATATAGGCACTGTTTTAACTTTTCTCTCTCTTTTTCTTAAATGCTTGCCTTGTCGCTCCAAGGAATCGATTCCTTTCAGGATGTGCGTTCAGTATAACGACCTTTTTTTTTCTTACGTCCTTTAGTTTTCGATATTTTTGCGAGCTTGTACTTTTTTCCTTTCTCTTTCTACTACTAACTACTAACTCTTCTCTTTGGCGTTAGAACACTAATAAGCTTCACAATTGATTGCTTTTAGAATAGTTTGAAATGCTTAAATCTTGTAGGCACATATACTTACTGATAAAAAATTTTTAATATCGACTTGACAACAAGTGTATATGTATGCAAGAATTATGTTAAAAATTTTCCAAGCATAAAGTATCTTTATACAACAGCTATATGCATTTTCAAAGAATAAATAAAAAGAAAAGAAAGACACTGGCGCGCCAAGAATGTATAAGTAATGACAGCATTGAAGACGATTTAATTAAGCCCTAAGGAATTTTTAAGCGTATTTACAAGTCATTATTTAGGTATAAAAAATGCATAAGCCTAATTGCCTCACACACAGAAAGAGAAAGAAAGAAAAAGAGAGAAAAAGATTTTCGTACGCGCACACCATGAAGCACACCTTATTAATGGCTTATTTATATATAAAACCGCAAAACTCATTCCATAATCGTATAAATTCTAATTAACGAACACCGGTCCCACTAAAGACGAAGGCTGCAACTGCTGCTGCTCTCCGAAATAAACAGAATCCACAAATGGTCGAATAAAAAATCGAAATCGGTCCCCTTTTATATATACCCAGAGCAGTGTATATAGGGGAATTATCGGGTCGAGGCAGCAAAAGAGGAAAAGAGAGTAGTAGTAGCCACAAGAGCAGCGATTACGCGGACAGTTATTGTCCCGATGAAAGCGCAAACATCGTTTCAGCCTCGATAATAATCCAATAAATCGCGGTAACATATACAGGCAAGCAAGCGCACACGCGACCGCACAATCGAGAGCGCGTATATATAAATACGCTATACGGGCATGCGATGTTTACGATGGGGCCTCTGGACTCTCTCCGGACCCAAAATTTATGAAAATTATTCCAAAGCTACGGCAGGATCTCGGACGCACTACTGCTGCTGCTGCTTGGAAATTCTTAAGGAGACATCGTCGAATTTGCGAATTTCTCTCTATCTTTCTCCAGCCTCCATTGTCCACATTAAAGAGAGGTACGTGGGCGCTCTACAGCTTTCTATGCACGGGAGTTTAAGATGAATCCGACTTGGGTATTCTTGATCGTCGAAGATTCGGCAATAAACTTGAAATGAAGAATTTTCAACGACATTTTAGTAAGCAATAAAATGAAAAAATTTCTGGTAAGTGAATTTTATTTCCTTAAGTTGTAATAATTTAAAAAAAAAGACTTTAATCGAGGATCCTCATTTTTGTACTTGGAATTGTTAATTTTGACAAGTAGAATTAAAATTTATCCAAGTTAAGCCAGCCAGCAAATTTTATTGCTCTTTAAAAAAAAAATTTCTACTTTTGTATTCACTAAGGATGTATTACGAGGAATTTCCAAGTTTCTTTTTTTTTTTTTTCACGAAGTTTTAAAAGCCAAGGACCACCTTTCTTTCTTTTCCTTTTTCTTAAATTTTCGGTCTCCTCTCTTAAATAAGAAAAAAAAAGAAAAAAGAAAACGAAAGCCCTTTAATGTTGGCTTTATTGTTCCACAGACGCGCGTGGCCCTCATGTATATTACATATATACATGTATACATACATATATAAAAGTAAACCGCAAGGTGCGAGAGCACAAAGGCGCCAATTACGTGAAATTGAAAATCTTACACAATGCACTTGTAAATCCTGATGGCAGGACGGATTACAAAGTATTTTCATGGGAAAAGAAATAAGGTTGAAATGCACCTTCTCTCTTTCAGAGAATATATACCTACATCCCATCACTGACAATGTCAATTTACATTTAATAATTTTAGAGAAGCTGGAACTTTGTTGTTTCACAATATACTGATAAATAATAATAATAATTTTTAAACAATTCATATATTTCACAATATCTAGAAGATACTTATTTGCACTCTCCATTATAAACTGTTATTTAGCATCATTGTTGGAGTAACGTCAACGCTTAGACTTGCTCATCTCTACTGTGTCTCTTTCAATGGCATGAATCCACTTGCAGATCCTTACGTCAAACGAGAATAAAAGCATAGGCTTATTCGGCTTTTACTATGCTGCAACCACCTGCTGCGAATAAACGACTTGGCATATGTTTCTCTCGATTCATCTCCTTTTAATATGTTTTTTCTTTCTCATGCACAATTATTCTTGAATGAATTTTACTCATTTTTTTGAGATAAAATACATAAATAGAGCAAGCAATTGTTAAAAACTTTTTAGCTTTAATTATAAATAATAACTCTTTTAACATTGAAGAAAGTGTGTTTAAATGAGTTACAAACTGCAAAATGAAAATTCTCTTTTTCCAAATGCAAATTTCAGAAACTCACAATACTCAACGACAATTAAAAGATAATTAATCATAGTAGAACATTTATTATCATTAGCAAGTAATATTTCGTGGAGACAAAATGCCCGGAAAATTTATAACCACTATAGCTACGTATATTTCCTTCGAATTAGTCAGAAAACTAATTGAATGTACGAGCGAGATAAGAAAGAGAAAGAGGAAGAGAAAAGGGACTCGCGACAGCTAATATACGTATATACGTTGCACGATGAGCCAAGTTGAGCCAAGGCATTTTGCTCTCTTCTTCTCTCCTCTCAATGAGTCTTTCTCGTTTCGCATCGCGGAAGCCAATCAGAGTCGAGTCAAGCAAAAACTCGGATTTATGGCGGGTAGGCGGTCCAGAAATATAAGGGCTCACCAACTCTTCTCTTCCCTATATACTCTTCTTTATTTCTTCTCTTGAGGAGAGCTGCGCATTTCTGAGTTGGTAATTACTTCGCGGGTTCCAGCGTGCCAACGACGATTTTTTGCTGGCGTGCTAAGTGTATTCGGTAATTGAATTTAAGGTTATTTAATATGCTTTTAGGAAGAGGCTCGCTATCGGTCCACGGAGGTAAAACAAAAATGACTCGACTCGCTAAAATTAGCCCAATCTTCGAAATATTAGCCTCTCTCATATTATTTTCCTATCTGGATGCGCTGCTTGTTAATTGCGCTTTTTCTCCTTTCTCTTGTATCTAATTTGCACTCTCGGTATATATGCTCTTTTAAGCGTGAAGATAAAGTACTTAACTCGATACTTTACGATGTGTTTCACACAATATTTTTGTATTCAGTGCACATTGTGTCATTAATATGTAAAAGGCTCTTGCGTAAAAAGAAAAAAAAATTATTATGCGAGTTAAAATGAACACTTAACAACCTATTATCATGCATATTTTTTGGCAATTATGGATATTTTCTTTCAAAAGTAATAATACGTATATATTTCACTTTTTTTTAAATTGGTATTTTCGTGTTACTTAAAGTACTTTACGTTAAATCCATTATCAATATAATCACATATGAATTAAAAAATTCAATAATATCATTTGTTCAGTACAAAACGTTTATTGTGTATTAATTTAATTTTATTTATATTTTTAGTTATATTTATTATTTATTTTCATGTAAATTGAAACGTTTAGAATGGCTCGGTCGGTAGAACGTCGGCTTTGTAATTCGCAAGTTGTGAGTTCGAATTCTGATGTCTATCAGCCAAACAAAACTTATTATTTGCTGAAATACGTTCAAAAAAGAATGTGAAAAAGGCAGAAAAATCAAAAAAATATCTTTAATGATGTTCAAAGTTTAATCTTTCATAATTTCTATTTTTTTTTCTTTCTACATAAAGTACTTTTGTACCATAAAATAAATGTAAAAATTGTAGATATTAAAAAATGAAAGTTAATCATGAGTAACAATTTATAACATTTAAACAAAGAATATCAATGTTATAACCATACAATGTCGGTGGTCGCGTTAAAAGCAATAAATTTTGGTTAATTTCAATTAAACGAGAGAGGGGGAGGGGGAAGAGAGAGCTTGAAAAAAACAGCTTTTACCACCAAGTTTACCAGACACCTTATCCTCAGGGATAAGAAACTTTTTTTCTTTTCAAGAAAGTCGAGAATAAAAAAAAAACCAAAGTTATCCCACGCACAGAGGGAAGCTCTCTCTTTCTCTCTCTCCTGTAGCTTCGCAGAAACTAATAAATTCCGATATCGTAAGGTTTGATCGCGCATCGCAAGCATCACATGATCTTAAACTTGGATCGTTACACTTATTTATAGTCGCGCTCTCAAGCCATAATTTAGTTGTACTCATAAAGCATGATTAATATACCTGCACGGTTCCGGGCATACTAATGAGCTTCGACGTGCAAAAACAAAAATGTGTATATATATGTCGGTCGGATCACTTTCTTGTACGCCTTATTTAAGCCACACGCAGCAAGGACTTGATGCAAAAAACTATCGGATTTTGATTTTTCAAAAAGTGGCTTGAATTCTTCACTTACGCAAATGATAAAGTTAAAAAAAATTGTTTTCATTAACTGCCTTGATACAGTAATAAATTATTGAATATTTTCAGAATTGAGCAAAATATATTTTTGGAATATAGCGTGAAAGTTGTAAAGTTGCTTAGAATTTGAAATTTTGAGCTTGCAATGTGACGTAAAGCTAGAAAGGTACTTTTGGTACTTATTTGCTTTCGTAGACAGCTACTACCAAGGGTAATAAATAGTCAGAGCTACTTGTGCGAGTGAAATCGGTTTACGAGGAGACAGTGATTTATCAAAATGCTACCACACACCGCATCACAAGCTAAAATATAAAGTATGCTAAACATTTATGTGAAAGAGCAAAATTTAGATTTTTACAAAGATTTGGAAAACGAATTAATTTTAGCGAGAGAGAAATCCTTAATTAAAATTATTGATATTGCCAAAAGAAACACACCTGCACGAAACCATCAAAATCATCATCAACTCTCTGGAATCCAAAATAATATACATATATGTATTTTTTTTTCTTCTTTTCTTTTTGAAGTCGATGGTTCATTAGCGGTAGAAAAAATGTCCATCGTTACTTATTCGTACTTATGAACATCGTTATGTTCAGAACTTGGATCTCCATCCAGTCTTATAAACAGGCTTTCTTTCTTTCTTTCTCTCGTATATACACCAGCATGCTGCCAAAATTTCCTCGTAAATCGGTGGAGCGCACGCGTCGGACTCGGCCAGCAGCAGCGAATATGTATATATAAACGATTATATATTCGTTCGAGTGTTCATTTCGCGCGTGCAAATCGAGTCGGGCAATAAATTTGAAAGATAACGTTTTAACGTCGCACACATGAAATACAAGTTAGCCGCTGCTGGTGGTGGTGGTGCGGCTGCTGGACCGCACTGCTACTGCAAAACTGATAATTCGGAAATAAAACCGGTCGAGGTAATATTGGAGATATGCTGCTGCGGTTGCTTCTGCTGCTGTTGGCAGACAAGAGAATTCGCTTTTTACGGGATTACCTATACGTTATTCCATATAATATATATATATATATATATATATATATATATATATATATATCTCTCTGCTGTATATGTATTTGCTGAGATTCGATTATTCGAGGGATTTGCTTTTATACGCTTTATTTCTTTGTCCAATATCGTTATCCGTTCTCTGTAAATTATGATTTTTATTAATTTTAACAATTTAATAAATCCTTGAAAGAATATAATCTCATAAATATATTCACTTAAACGAGTTACATTACAATTTTTATAAACAAAATCAAATTAATGCAATCACCTTATAAATTAAACAATTTAAACTCAAAATGTAGTAATAAAATAAAAAAAAAAAGATTTCTAATTGATCACTATAGTCTACAAGCAAAAAATTTATCATGATGATAACTAAGGCCAATATCATCGATCAAAAAAGATGTGTGCTTCCATATAATATTAAATCTAATTGCTTAATTAGCCAATTTTAATTTCAACTGGAGAACGAGACTGCTGGACCAGTTTTCATTCTAGCAGGACTAGCTTCCAAAGTATCAGTGGTGGTGGCGATGGAAGGGAAAGGGTGGGAGGTTTGTATCAACCAGCAATCTTCTAATCCAGCTCTCGCGCTCGCCAAGCCGAATTTAGGGCTCCTCAGGGCCCTCGACTATCTTCTCTCTCTCATTCTCTTTCGCCCTTGGGCTGGCGCTGCCGTATAGCTGTATTCGCTGAGGCACTCGCGCGTATTATACAAGCTGGCAAAGGAGACCGCATCCGAAACGAAGGTAGCCTGTAATTTCGTAAGTCACTCCAGAAGCTGCTGCTGCTGCTGCTCTTGCTGCTCCTGCCGTAGCCACAAGCTTCTTGGTATAAGGTCGAATTTACGGTAAGAGTATAGGATGAAGGTTGGAGGAGAGGGAGGGGGGAAGAGAAGAAGCCTGGAGCGCCGCTTGCTGGAGAGAAAGAGAAAATATATCCGGCCAGGCATGAATAAAACAAGCGTAAGAGAGAGAGAGAGAGAGAGAGAGAGAGAGAGACTGAGAATAAAACAAGCGAGCCGCGAGCATCACTCTTAATTAAATGCCTTCCACTCGTACGATTATACGCCCTACTGAAGATGCGTTACTCTGGCGCTGTTACTGTTGGTGCTGCTGTTGCTGCACTTGACTCTTGCTTATTTTGCGCCTGGAGCCCCCCACGCGCGCGTACGTGGGAAGCAAAACCCAGGCAGATTTTCGGAGGCTGCTGCGCTTCTGCTGTTATGTGTATATGTGTACAACCAAGCTACTCTCTTTCTCTCTTCCTCTGATGTGTAACGATGCCGCGAGCTTTTCGAGATCGAGTGTATACATACACAGGCTTGAAAACGGCTTTTGGGAGTTTGGGAAGGATAAAGTTAAAGCTTCTGGAGGCTTATGATGATACTCTCTCTCTCTCTCTTTCACTCTCGTGTTATATGCTGTTATATCTATAGTCTCGAGTAAACCAAGCTCAGATATTTCAAATGTGGCTGCTGTGTGTAGTAGCAGTTTTGAACTTGATGAATTTCTGATGAAGATTTTTGTTTTCAACCAAAACTTGGATTATGCGAGAACATTAATCATATATTCATTTGCAGTACCATATATGTTTATTATCCAGCTTGCTTTTACTTTAGCATTAGTAGTTTTAATGGATATGCGCGCAACGTAAATAAATAAATAAATAAGAACATTTCCCATGAATAAGCTATTAAAATACGTTTTTCTAAATAAATAAATATATAAACTACGTGTTATCTCAAGCTTATTATATATCCTAGTCGTATAATATTTGGTTACCATCATGTATACAAAACGTGATCATCCATATAGATTTTCCACAACCATATAACGACAGGTTCTTCTTTTTTCATATTCATCAAAACAAATCCTATATGCTTACATTGATTTCTCAACTAAAAATTTATACAAAAACGATTTCCGTCTGCATACGTGACCACCAATACTTTCTAGATCCTTAAAAAACGAAATCTATATCTCACAATAAATATCAATAGCAAAAGCAAATTGAAACCAATAAGAAAAGAAAGAGGAAAGATGAGGAAAGGGAGAGGAGTGTCAACAATGAGGTCGCTAATGTGCTCATTTCCGTGCGCGTCAATAAGGCTGTTTTGTATACACAGAGCAATATTATATAGTAACACAAAAGACGTGTTACTCATGGAGGTCTCGGGAAAACATGTTGTTTCGTCCTGGATGAGAAGCGGGTACAGTCTCTCACCTCTCTATTTGCTTTTACATCCCTTGACTCCTGATCAGGAATGCCTGTCAAGGATTACGCCCTTACGTGTATACATATACGTATCTGCAGGATATCTCGGTCTATACACGAATGCATAAATTTCATCCCCGAGGGAGGATGAACGGTGTATGTGTAGGTATGTATATGGGGGTCCGCCTCGCAGATTAACCGGGAGTTATATTCAAAGCTTCTCAGCTGCGTGTTTGCGACACACTCCTTCCTTCCCCTTTCTTCTCATCCCCCTTCCCCCCTTACTCTTGTACCTTTTTAAGGTTAAAATATTGTTATGGCTTCATTAGTCAGAGAGTCAGTGATGTACGCTAATTTTTTACTTTCTTCTTTATAATTTTTTTTTTTTTTTTTTTCATATGTATTCAAGTTGAAACGAATACCCGTCGGATTACGTTAATCTCACGTGAATTATAAAATCCGTCATATAGCAAACGTATTATACAAGTATAAGATATATACGCATACGTAAATGCGCAATAAATTTTATTAAATGCCAAGGACATTTTTCTATTTTCGTCAAACATGGTATTATATATAAAAAGGGGCAGTCATGTGATAAATTTGAATAAAACAAAATAAAAAAAAATCGTATATTACGAATATATAAAAATTAATGGAAAATGAAGGTAATAAAACGAGTAAATGAGTGAGGGAGCAGGTGAAGAGGGATGATGACGCGGCCTCTTAAATTGACAGGCGTTGTAGCGAAAATTATGCATTTCTTACCAATCACTTATTCCGTCAACGTTTTCTTACTTTTAAGGCGAAAACACATCTCCATTTTTTTTTTTTTGTTATCAGCATATTCTTTTTATTAACGAATGCAGAGTGCAGAAGCATCAGCAGGAATATACAGACACGCGACTAAAGATCCATTAAATAAGCAATAATACGCGAGTAGTAAAAGCAAAAGAGGAGGACGCAAGCTTTCACACGCATGTATTATAGTGTGCGACACATCATAAATCACTGTCAGACGGTATATAAGTAGAAGGCGGTGGCAAATATCAGGCCAGGGCGAAAATTCAGTATGTGTGTGTGTGTGTGTGTGTGTGTCTATTCGCTTCAATGAAATGCCTCGTAATTGGCCCTTAATAATCTCGTCATGAATCGAAATTGCCGGTCAATTGAGTGCTGCGCTCTGTTATTAAACGCGACGATTTAATTACAAAATTAATGCGACCTATTAAGCTCTCTCTCTCTCTCTCTCTCTCTCTCTCTCTCTCTCTTTCTTTCGTGTAAAGACGTGTGCCTTGCTTGGAATGAAAAGCGCAATGATGGAAGTTGAGGAAAGCCGAGACAAAGAAGTGGGATGGTACTGCCAACGTGATAGACCTTACATCGCTTTATAACGTGTTTTTTTTACATGACCAAATTCTAATTGTTGGATGATATAAAATTTTCGAAAATTAAATGAGAGTTGCAAAAAAAAAAAAAATTGATTAAACATTAATTAAATGATTACGTACTATACAATTTTTCATTTTTATTTAGTTATATTTTTTTTTTTTTATTTATGATGCTCAAATTTGATTTTGCAGTAATAATTATGAAGAGAAGAAAAAAATTAATACGTAATTTAATTTTTAACTAACGATATCAAACTCTCTTTTAATTTTGAATGAGATTGTTGTCAGGTGTGTGTGTGTTATTGTTGCTTTTAAAAAGCCCATCATGACTCATCGGCATTACCTTTATTCTTTAATGAATCTTTAATGGACAGGCTTTTATAAGAGCAAAGGCGTTCCCGTTAAATTTCTTCCGAAGTAGCCCTCAATCGTTACTCTGCTGTGTGTAGTCCATCGCGATATCAAGAGCAGCAGCTTTTTTTATTTTTTTTTATTTTTATCGTTTGTATATATACCTTTAAGCAGAGTCAAAGAGAGTGGGAGAGCAAGATCTTAATCTTGAAACGATCTCATGGTCACGATCATTTTGAAGAAACTGTTTTTTGTGTATAGCTATATATATATGTGCCTGCCTTTACTGCGAAACAATATTCTTTTCTATGACCGATGCTGAAAGAAACCTTCGAACTAATAAATCGTCCTTTAGTCAAAGAAAAACTTGAATAGTTTTGTTTTTATCTTTCACTGAAATCCGCATGAGAAGATTATAATTGATGCTTTTTTTTTTAATGGCACTTATAATAGTGACAATTATTGTTTGTATTATTATGGTTATTATTATTAAAATTTGTTATTACTAGTATTATTATAAGTTAAAAATACAATGGTCTAACAAGAACAAAAATTAGTATTTTTTTAAAACACAATTTTACATTAAAAACATCGGAAACGAGAAATAAAATTACCGTTTATTGTTTTTTTTTCCTGCATTTGAATATTGAATATAAAAAGTTTGAAAACGCTTGAAATTATTGTAAAAAAATATTGCAACTAATGGAAAGATTGAAAAAAAGTAAGAATTTTGCTTACCCAATCGTTTATTCGTCTAATTAGTAGGTAACTAGGCACCAATATTTTTTTGAAAATGAATTTGCACGATCGGAAAATTTAAATGATTTAATAATTAGTAATCAACAATGCTTACGAGCTAAACTTGCTTATGTACAAGTATTTATACGTAAAGCAAGTCTGGTAATCGTTGAAGCGAAAATTTCTACCCACAGTGTAATCAGTGAGCAAACTCTCGAAATCAATTCGACTAACGCAATTACCACTAACAAAAATTTTTAAATTAGTTAGTAGTATATTTTGAAAAAAAAAATAGGTTACGCCTTCAAATGTAAAAATTAACGCCCTAACATACAATAACCAAAAAAAAAAAGAAAAAAGAAAAAGAAAAGATAAGAAAGAAAGAAAACCGCTTGACATAATAAATGTTCAATAAGCCAAATGAGCGAAAAAACAAGTAAAGGTGGGAGTATATATTATATAGAGAGGCGGAGAGCGGAAGGGTTTGTGTGTTGTGAAAGAAATGAGCGATACCAGCGTGAGTGGAATGATTACCGTTCTCGCGAGAGCATACCGCGCATTAAAGTTGAAAAATGCGAACGAGTGTTAAAAAATGATTGGGTAGGGGGGGGGGGGGGCCATCAACAGTGTGTTTCGGGGCTAAATAACTCGCTCTTTTTATTCCATCAGATATTACAAACCGTTGCTGCTGTTGCTCCTGCTGCTGCTGATGCTGGCTTCGGAACTTTTTCTTTTGAGAACGACGCATAGCGCATGATTGAGCGACCTTGTGTACCGTCTGTACGTATATATAGTTATACAGAATCAAAGCCGGTAAGTTTGATCCTCCCCCGTTGTGAGGTTACGACCTCGGGTTTAAACTCTTGGCTTGATCATCGCATCACACAGCGGGCTACGCCATTACACTCGTTTATATATCCTCCTCCTTATCCTCTTCCCCCAACCCCCGACTGCTCTTTATGATTTTGGTTTACTTGGTCTTTGTTTTATCGAGGGTTTTTTGGCTTCTTTTGCAGCAACCATAAATTTTCATTTGATTTAGAGATATTTTTACGTCTACAGTATTTGATTCCAAAACTAGTATTATTCGGTTTTTATCTCCTTCCTGAATGACGATGATTATCCGGTTGCGTGTATAGAATAGAGACCACTGCAAGAGAGGTTCGATCCGCTAATTAGTTTTCGGACAAAAACGGGTAGTAGCAAAATTGTCCTTCCCGGCAATTGGACCCAAGGGGGAGGTGGTAGGGAGTATAATTAGAAGGATTGGTATAGATGACGCATCGGTGGGTTACAGGTCTATACATGTAGATATATATCCCGCTAATTATTTCAATCTATACAGCGTATGTCTGTGTGCTTAGCAATTCCGGATCGGCCAATCAGCCCCCGCTAATCCCATTTCGCGACGCGGGTCCTCCCGATTCCAGACAGACGTTCGGTTAATTTCACGAGTCGGTCCCGCAGAGAGAAGAGAAGGTGGTTGAGGGGCGCCTGTGGATGAGGTTATACGCAAGCTCTCTATCTCTATCTCTCTTGCAAGCGTTCACTTAATTGGCTGCTCGCTGTTACTCTCACACGCGTACGCGCGCGCGAGCGAGCAAAAGTGCCAAAGTTGGTCTTGGCGCGTTTACGAGCGCAAAAACTATCGAGTGAAATTGGAGACGTTAGCTGATGCTGCTGCTGTTGCTGCTACGATGCGTGATGACGATATATATATAGGTGAGGATGCTCTTTGGACTGCTGGTGTGTTGGCTTGTTCGGCGGACAGATCAAAAAGCCGGTTTGCTTGCGTTGCCACGGTGTTTCGTTTCTTTTTTTTTTTCTACCGTGGTCGATGCTGAAAAGAAAGAGAGAGGGCCTTCGGGCGTAGCACGCCTGTCGGAACGACTTTCCGAGATTCGACGCGCTGATAATCTCTAACGGCTACTGGCTTCGAATTCGTCAAAGGAAAGCTTTTGAGAAAGAAAGAGAGAGAGAGAGAGAGAGAGAGAAAGCCTTGGGACACTTGACTCCTTCAATTTTTTTTTTTTTTTTACATTATGTGCTACGTCTATCTAAACTCGCATCGATGGAACCTACTGCTCGAATCGGCTAGATTCAGTGTGTTCGATGTATCGAAATAAAAATTTACATGCATGGCTTGAGATTGAGTGTGTATAAGCTTATTTATATATTATTGGTACTTGGAATTTCTGACATTTAAAATAAAAACGAAAGGGGAAAATAAATAAAAAAGGATCGAGAGAATACGAGTGAGTCGCGCTGCTGGATGATGATTCTTAAATGAAACATTAGTATACAAATGCTAATGAAAAATCAGGCTCTTATAATATTTTTTCGGTAACCGCGCGCTTAATGTTGAGAAAAAAAGCCGCTTAAGAGCTTTGAATATTGCGCGTTCGTCACATTAGTTTATTTTTATCACCTGCTATTAACATTCTCGTGACAACGAAATGTTTTTTTAAAATGCCTTATATATATATATATATATATTCCCAATCAATTTTTTAAAATTTCATTAAGAACTTTCGGCTATTCGCATTATCGTTTAATGTTGGCAATAATTTAACAATTTCTTTTTATCTAATTGTTTTTATTTTATTTATTTATTTCTTCGTAATATTATACAAAATACGATATAGGGATGTACATTAATATAACTTTACTGAAAATAGAGATAATACTTATATCAAATGTATCACCAACACAAAAAATATAATATTAAGAGAAATTTCATCAAGCAAAGCTGATTGAACATTCGGGAACACATAAGCTGAACTTTCAAAATGAAATACTTCTCTCAAATATATATATTCGATCGATAGTTAAGAAGTGGAAAATCCGAACTTTATATTAGAAAATAGAAATAAAATTTTCCTTTTCGATTTACAGCGCTCCCATAAAGCTGTTGCACAACATCTGGAGCTCAGTGGGGGAGAGGAGGTAATAAGAAATGATGTGCTATACAACGTCATATATAATCGACTATCCTCGCGCCAATAACAATAACTCAGTAGGGTCCACCATATATTCCTGTAGAGGTGAATCTTCCCAAAAAATCGAAACTACTTGCGCGCGATTTCACTCAAAAAAAGTTATAATACTCAAGGATGGTAGAATATATACCAGACAATGATGTTTTCAATAGCGATCCACCTCCTATGGCTCGGTCACGCCAGGTAAATATCATCGTATCACGCCGCATTCGAAAGCTTTCTTATTTTTTTTGGGAGGATCGATTAGGTGTCACATAAAGTACGACTCCACAACGCCCTATTTGTTTGGACCAACTTTTTTTTGTTGGAAAGCGTAATTTTTATACTAGAAAAAAAAATGATGGTGCGTGAAAATGAAATCATATAATAAATGTGTGTGTGCTACGGAAAAGTAAGAGATCGGCGTGTGTCTTCTTCAAAAAGCAATTTCGGTGTATTCGGTCAAACTCTATAAAAATCGCGCTACGGGGTTTTAACGGATCGATTGCCGGAGCTTCGTATATCGTCGGCTCCGGGCAAGAAGATGCCACAGATTTTTCCGGGCAAGAAGGTGCCACAGATTTTTCCAGGCAAGACAGTACCTTTTCACATTCCAGG
>JAPYZE010001428.1:0-32195 GCA_030522805.1 Leptomastidea abnormis | reverse complement strand
TCAAAAATACTATTGATAAATACTAAAATAAAATAATTATAAGCCTTACAAAGTAGCATTTTGACAAATCGGTCAATAACTGGGCAGTTTACCCTATATCTTTCTGAAAAATCTCTCTTAATTTATAAAGATTTTTAACAAAAAAGATAAATATGTAAGAAAGTGTAAAAAACTATAATGAATTATCAAAATACATTAGAATATATTATTCTAGGCCTTTATTTTCATTAAAAGTGGAGAGAAGCAGATAACTATAAGTGTATATGTATGTATATTTGTGAGTATCGTTATATTTCTGCTCTCCCCGGTAGTCGCGCGTTATTAATTAATGAACGAACTATTTTAAAGTGCCGAGCATCTCGAAACGTCGAGATTTACGGGTATGTATTCGAGGAAACAATTTGAGGCTTCGCGGCATATATAGCACTAGCATTTTGGTCCGCAATGAAAAGTGGAATAAGAGAAAGAGAGAGAGAAGTAAAAGCACGTTGCCACCGCTGGAAGAGGACGTTGCAAAATACACAAAACCTGCACGCTTATGTACGGGTGTGTGTGTGTGTGTGTGTGTGTGTGTGTGTCGCCAATCTTTCTCTCGGTACACATAGAAAGAGAAAGAGGAAGAGAGGAAGAGGAGGAAGGGAAAGCTCAAGCTCTCTTTACGAGGTACAATGGCGGCTAACTGCTGGGGACCAATAAATAAAGCCCGACCGAAGAAATACGAGCAATCATTAAGTTATGACCGTGTGCCCCCTCCCCCTCCCTCCCTACTGCTAGTTTCCCCAGTTCGACCTCCGGCCATGTATCATTGCCGAGTTTTCCCTGCGGGAAAACCCTTGCGCGTTATCGTTCTCTCTTGCTCTCTTGCTCTCTCTCTCTCTCTCTCTACCTTTTATCTACATTCAGGACTCGCGTATTCGTAATTAAAAACTTCATCAGTTAATTGTCAGCGATCAATTCGCTTTGCTTTAATCTTATATGTATCTCATACTCGATTTTTTAATTTATATATACATGTCAACTCATTTATCATCGTAAACAATCGAATTCTTGCCATTTTTATGTTAAGAATAGAATTGACAAAATTATATTAATAATTGCATTGCAAAATGCGAATAACTGTATTAAAAAAAAAAGAGTTTAAAAGCTCTAACTGAAAACGTCTTTATTTTATTTATTTTTTTTTTTTTTTGGACTTGCGATTGCAATTTCACCGAGAGAAGAAGGATAGATGTTGTTTCGCAAATAGCCCAGGAAGCGGCTAACGCCAAGGATAAAGTGGTATCGGAACGAGACGATCGGCCGAACAGATGCCGGGCTATAAAACAAGTAGCTCGCTTCTCTTTCTCTCTCTTTCTCTATATGTATGTGTGACCCCCCGTATCGTCTCTACACTACCCTCACTCTCTCTCTCTTTTCCCAGAGAGCAAGCCAACTATAGCCTTTCTCTTAATGGCCCAAGACAAACTGCACTTTGATCTACTGCCCTTTTTCCCTCCTCCTCCTCCCCCAACACACCAACCTTTCCTTCTCTCTCTCTCTCTCTCTTTCTTTCTTTCTAAAAGGTCCTAAACTTGAATTATTACTCTATTTTTCAATTTGTCCTTATATATCTACACTGATAAACATCTGCTGATAACATCTTTTTTTTAAGCTCTGCTATACCCATTAGTTCGTTTTTTCAACTGTTTATTTTTAATTGTATTCAGGCTTTGAAATACTCTATACATACAGTTTTATCGTTTTTGCAAATCATATCACTTGCTTGTTAAATTTACAGCGGAATTCACAGAAACCAATAATAAAAGATAATATATAAAAAAATAAAAGTATAAATTTTTTAACCGTAAAACTTAAGAAGATTGAAAGTAATGGTGATCTGAAAGGATTGAAATAAAAAGAAGAAAAGAAAGAAAGAAAAAAGGTCAAAGGTTTTGTAAGAAACATTGCTGTATATATAGGCGTAATATGGTGAATGATCGAGAGAGAGCGAGGAAAAGATACAGAGAATGAGGAGGAGAGAGCCTTGGCCGTTTGCGCACGGTTCTTCTTTTTTTTTTTTATTCGAACTTTCCCTGCCATCGCTGTCGCGTGTATGTATATCCGTATAGATATAATACAGCAGGCAAGCAGGTTCACGCGGGTCCAGGAGGCAGAGAGCAGCAGCAACAGAAGTAGTAGTAGTAGTAGTAGTAGCAGCAGCAGCGGTCTGAATATATGAATAACATTGGGGATGCTAACAACCGCACAGACCATATTGAATGTCTACAGAGACGCGCCTCCGACTCAGCCCCCCTCCCCCCTCCCCCCACTCACTCCTTCTACCACCCTCACGTCGTTGATTACGAGAATCTGTAACTTCGTTAACGATCACGCGCCTGCGAATGGAACATCCAGCTCTCTGAGCTCACTCTCACTCTTCCTTTCTTCCTCTCTTCACCTCCTTCCACCTCCTGCCTCCACACCCTTATTTATCTCTCGGCGCAATTTCTCAACTCTGATGCTTCTTGTTTTTATAACCGCGCGATGACTCCTATTCGATATTCTATATGATATGTATAGGTACATATATAATATTTAATATAAAGCGTAAAATTTTCGCTGATTATGTAGCAGCTTCTGAGCACGTGTGTATGCAATATATTCGACAATGTAATATCCAGAGGTGTTGGTGGAGATAAAGAAAAGTTGGAAGTAATAATAATGCATATATCACATAGAGAATAGGCGTATACTGATAAGTAGCTGCGCGGATTGGTTGAAATAGCAACGTTAAAAAGCTTACACAAAGAGAGGAAGAAAGACAGAGAGAAAGAGCGTCAAGCAAATCTCGTTACATATATATACGTATACACGTATGCATCTTAGCCACTCGAAATTTTGTCTGAAAGCGCTTGTAATGTGGACGTGTGTATGTGTGTGTGTGTGTGTGTGTATTTGAATGTATGTGCAATAACTGCACAATGGCTCGTGAGCTGCTGCTGCTGCTGTATATACACTGCGCAGAATATAGAGGAGGTGGTTCGGGTGGTGTTATATTCTTGCATTGTTGTCGAGGACTGGAGCATATAACGAACTCGTCGACGTGTCAACGCGTCGGCGGTGCTGGATGAACGTTGCACACAACTCGCTGCTGCTATATATTGTATATTATATGTATATGTACATACGCAAATCAACAAGGCACACATGACGACAAAGACGACGACGACGAGTCATTATACTTCTCGAATGCAATTCGAGATTATTCTTTCATTCTCTTCGACTGGTGTGGTGTGTCCTCAGAGTCGTCGTTCTTGACATCTAATACCATCACACATGGTTTTACAGGGTATCTATATGTAGTTATTATATCCATGTATTGCTGAAGAAAAGGCGCGTGTCGGGGCAAGAGATGCACACGAAAGAGAGAGGAAAAGAGAGAATTAAGCATGCAAGAGAGCAATTCTTGCTGAGCTGCGTATAAGTATGGGGAGGAAGAGGCTGCAAATTGAAAAATTGCGTAGAAGCGCGAACGCGGACATAAGTGGGTTGCGTCGTAGTCGTCATTGGTGACACGCGTGAATGAGAGGATCGATTGCGTTAAAAAGACTATACGTGAGGAGACCAGCAGTAGCGAATTTAAAGGAGCAAAAGAGAAATGAGATGTACATGATGTACTTGCATGTAGGGAGACTGATAGGGTTGGAAGGAGGAGAGAGGGAGAGAGACAGACCGAGCGAATATAAGGGTGTCGTTGATTATTTGTATTTTGCGGATCGCGTACACTCGAGTACGGCCGACGCGCAGTCACAATGTGTGTATATATGTGCTGCAACGACAATACGACTACGATATGAGGTGTGTATAGACGAAAGAGAGATAAATAATGACGCGAGTCGTACTGTATAAGAGAGAGAGAGAAAGAGAGCAGGGGGAATATACAAACGAATATGCCACGAAGTGACACCTCTCAATGACTCTTGTATTCGCTCCACTCTATCGCGCCCGTCTGTTTGTGCTTGATGCTACTATTGCTACTACTACTACTACTGCTGCTCTGCCAACCAACCTAACCACCACCTCCTCTCACACGCAGCTCCCTCAATGAATACCAACACTTCTGCAATATACTGCTGATGCAATGAACCCCTTGTTTTTAATGAGAAATAACGGTCCGAGGTTGCTTCTTCTCCGCACCTTTTCGAGTACCAGTAGTATAGGACCTCTATACTTTTTCTTTCTTTTTTTTTCTTTATACCTATCTTTTATACTTATTTTTACCGTTTCGAATATTCCGTTATCTTTGTCTATTATTTTTTAATCTTTATTCATTTGTATTTATCTTTTAAATTTATTCAAATTCTAAAATTTTTACGTTAAAATTATGCTTCTTTTTATTCATAGTTAATCATTAAAGAATTTTGAAAAAATAATTCATGTCTTAAATTTTATTTCTTAAAAGTTATCTATACCTATAATTGTAAAATATTTTTAAATTATTGAAAATGTAGAATTTTAAAAAATTACATTAATAGACTTTGCACCGTGTAGAATAAATCATTAGGTGAGCAAAAAAAAAAAAAAATAAAATTCTTGATAATGAGCTCAAAAGAATGAAGCAAAATAGAAAAATCAACAATCGAAAATTGTAATAATGAGCTGGTGGTGTATGAGGAGTACAGCCGATTGGTATAGGGGCTAGCCGAGCATGTATCAAGCGAGGATGGTGATGCGTGAAGGGAAATGAGGAGGGAAGATATACGCAGGGTTGAGTAATGCGATGAAACCGAGTGAATTTTCGACGGACAGCCGTCGGCGCACTGGCGCAGCTCATAAACACGTCGTAGCCCAAAGCCATATCGACTAGTATAAGCAGTAGTAGTAGCGAATAGAACTGCGCGCGGGTTGCTTTCTCACTCTCTCTCTCTCTCTCTCTCTCTCTCTCTCTCTCTCTTACTCTCTCTCGCATTGATAGCAACGGCAACAGCAGTAGCAGTAGCAGCAGCATCCGGGCCAAACTCCTTCCCCTCCACCCCCCGCTCGCCCGTATATACACACACACTGCTGTATACCAGGCGTAATTACCTGTACCCTTAATTATCTCTCCAATTAGCCCGAAGCTATTATGATTAAACCTATACTGTAAGTTTATAATAACAATTAGTCGGCATCGATCGACTACCGACAAGAGAGTGAGTGAGATGTGGATGTATGCTGCATGTATTATATATATACACTCTATACACTAATTCTCACTCGCCACGGTTATACGTATAATCAATCTCACTTTCTCTCTCTCTATATATATGCGAGCAACCAATTGCAAAACCGATGAAACCTCAACTCTACCAGCTTATTATTATATTTGTCTAACTTACGAAGCTATATTTTTTTCATATCACAAGCGTAAACGAATAATTATTCCTATACTGTTATTTTAATTTATGAAAAATTAATTTTTTTGTCTTTTTAAAAATGAAGTATTTTCTAATTATTAATTTAATTATTAATTAATAACAAAATCAAATTAATTAAATCGTAAAAAAAGAAAAAAATAATGGAACAAATTGGTAATGATTGAAGTTCAAGTGGATCATTTGAATACAAGTGAAGAGAGAGAAAAAAAGAAGAAATCTGAAGAAGGAAGAGAAAAAACAAAAGAGCTTGCTTGGCGAAGGAAACGATCGACATTCGTATAGAATGAAAACGAGGTAACGCCCGATTTGTCGGTCTCTTACCACGAGATGTGTATACACAGAGAGAGAGAGAGAGAGAGAGAGAGAGAGAGAGAGAGAGAGAGACGATGATATGGAAAGCGAAAGGAGGAAGGAAGGGACGAGAGTTTGTTCGAGGGAGGATTGAGTGGAGAAGAGTTTGTCGGTGGACGAGGAGAGTTGGAATGGAGGTGGAGGTGTAGAGAAGGAGGATGAGGAGGAGGAGCCATGTGGGTCTGAGAGTGAGATGAAAAGGAGAAGAAAGTGTGTAAAGGGCCTCGTCGGCTGACGTATGTAAAAGAGCCGATGCCAGGGGAGGAGGCAGGCGGTTCCATTGGGATTCCGCAGGAAGTTGGACAAAACGCGATACCCCGCGGTCTTTTGAATATTCTGAATCGATTAAATAATCGAAGCCCGGCATCTAGACTACTCCTCGACTACTCTACTATACACGCGTGTCCCTTCTGCTCTCCCGCACACAAACACACATATATACGCTTGCTTTTACATATATGCTTCCACAAACAAATGTCCAAGAGCCTTGCCCGGTGAATTGAAGCTACATACATATAAGTATCTATATATATTTTAGAGCGTACCGCAGAATCCATGAGCTGCAGCAGTGCGCCCTCGCGTGTATATCCATACAAAAGTGTAGCAGAAAAAGACGGTAACAGAAAGTGAAAGAGAGAGAGAGAAAGAGAGATGAGCGCAGGAAAATAGAGGGAGATGAAGGTGCGCGGGCGCGCGTTGCTCTGCACACGAGGACGACGACGACGACGACGTCGAGCCATTCACTCGCTTCCTTCTTTTCATATTCAAATAGTCCATTGACGCTTCAATGAATAATACTCAATGATAAATTAGTGGGCGTATTCAGGATGGACCGCGAACGAGAAAGAGAAACCGAGCGAGCGAGAAAGAGAGAGAGAAAGATTAGGGACGTTGGAAAAGGAGTAAGAGAAGGAGGACGTATATGTGCCGAGGATGAGAGAGACCTTGAAACGCGCGCACGTATATGAGAATCCCGAGCAGAGATCGAAATGAAAAAGAAAGAAACACGGTGTATGCACCAGAGGCACCTAACTTATTCATATCGCTCAAAAGTAAATACGCAGCTCTCTCTCTCTCTCTCTCTCTATACTTGAGTCGATTTTTTTTCTTTTTCTTCTTCTTCTTCACCTCACTCCCTATACATCTTTCACATACACGTCATTTATTCTTTTTTTCTCTTTTTCACGTGTTTTACTCGCGTCTATATATACTAACTCGCAAAATTACCTGCATGCGAATGTTTTTTCTCCAAAAAAACGAATAATTATAAAACACATTAGTACCATTTATTTCCTCTAAATATTTTCTTGAAATTTGCCTTTTCTACAGCTGAATCGCGTCTAATTAAAACATTTTATTTATTTTTTTTCAAAAATATTTTTCTTCTTTTTTTTTGTCTATATATTATATAAGCAGGAGATTTTTCAGAAGAAATAATTAAAAATGCAGCCAATTAAATGTTTTTTAGAAAAAGCACAAAGATGAACAAATGATTTATTTATACCTGAAATGTCGCGTTTAAAATTATTAGTATTTTTTTATATAAATATAAATAACACGAGAGAGCTGAATGTATGTACACGTATGAAAGAAAAGAAAAAATGCGTTGTTAATTAAGAATTTCGCGTGGAATCTAACGAATAATGAAATATATTTAAGCAGAGAATATAAACAAAGGAGATTATATATATATATATGCAGGAACAAAAAAAAGTCGAGTAAATTGAAGAACAAACGCGATGAATAATATTTTAACAAATGAAAAAATAATAAAGTTGAGCTCAACGATTCAACATTTGAGGAGTTTCAACAAGCTATATATATATAAAGCGCATGAAAGAGGGAACAGAAGAGATTTTTGTAATTCGTCAAGTGAGAAAGAGATTATATGCATATATATCTGTATGACGAGTGTGAGAGACTACACCAGTGAGAGAATGAGAGAGGGAAGGGAGCTGATTATTTTTGGCACACAGCAGGAAGAAGCATAGCAAGAGAGGGTTTGGCGAGTTCGATTCTGGAAGGCCTTAAGGAATTAAGGTAACATCGCGTTCGGCTAAACGGATCGCTCGTTCTCCTGCTCCTTTACTCGTCGAGAGAGAGAGAGTGAGCTGCTCGGAAGTGGAAGACGCAAAGGCGAGTGATTTCGAGAGGGTCCAAATAGGATTGTCCGCACCATCGGCTAGGAATCCCATCAAATGTATACTTGTGTGTGTGTGTGTGTGTGTGTGTGTGTGTGTGTGTGTGTGTGTGTGTGTGGGTATCTCTCTATATGTATGTCGTTCCTGTATATATCTGTACGCCAAAACCGACCAGGAGAACTTCGGCTGCTGCTGCTGCTCGGTGGGGCGCGTGTATAAGAGAGTGAGAGGACGCGCAGTTAGTTAGAGTTTATAATAAGGATCGGAGTAGGAGCCATGTATAACACACACATACTCGCTGCTGCTGTTGCATGACGGGCCTATCTATTTATTGGGTGAAAATGTCTTCGGACCAAATCCCCGTGAAATACGAAGCGAGAACCAAGAGGAGCACAAGCAGTATAGTATATATATATATATATACTTGCTTCTCTCTTCCCATCTCCTTCGCTTATATATACATTACTCCTTCCCTGCACACACAAACACACATACACAGCCGATTTCAGGCCTCGTCTCGTTCTATATCAAACTCTTGCCACCTTCGATCCGGTATTGTTTGTCGCCCCCGAGGAGCGACTTAAAGTTTTTGGACCGAAAGAATCGCGGCACGCCAACCTCTTCTCTCTCGCTCTCTCTTTCTTTCTATATACGCGCGTGCACAGATTACAGCCGAATTACGATTTATCTTCGCTCTATGAATCAATCCCTTCTCTCTTTCTCTCTATCTTGTTGCACAAATAACGTACACGGATCCCTCCGATTTTTACGCCTTTTTCTACAAAGCAGCTTACAACTACTCCACGCTTTCTTTCTCTCGTCTTCTGATGCTACATACATACATACATAAATACATACAATCACCAAATCAAAAGTTCTTCTCTCTCTCTCTCTCTCTTGTATACCTACTCGGCTGAGTTGTTGGATCGCTGCGTGATACACTATTCGTCTCAAAAAGCTAAACGCGTTTCCAAGTGAGGAGTTTACAATTATCCGCAGAGTTTTCATAGAGAGCAGCAGATATCCATAGTTCTCTCTCTCTCTCGCTTTCGTTTACCCATCAATTTTCACTAACTTTCCAAGCGACTTGCAGGATAAAAAGGGCGAGAGGAATCAGGGGGAGAGGAAAAAGAGAGAGAGAGAAAGCGAGAGAAATAGCTCGCCTCGAGAAGAACACGAATGGATGAGAAGAGGAGGAGGGAAAAGAAGAGTCGTTTTGCCGTAGAGAAGGCTCAACGAAGAAACACCGCACCTCTCTCTCTTTCTCTTTTTCTCTCGCTTCTCCGAAGCAAGCGAATTAAAACCCGATCAAAGTTTATAAATTGACGTTTCAATATTCAAGAAGAGAAAAAGAAAGAGGGGGATAGAGAAAGAGACTGCTGTTGCTTCTACGGCTCGTTCTCTCTCACTCTTGCTCTCTTTCTTGCCTGGGGTTGGGCGTGACGGACGAGGATCTTTTTACTTCTTCGCTTCGCTCACTCGCTCTCGATCTCCTACGTCTTCGTCTCATCTTCTTTCCTCTTACACCCCCTCCACCCCCTTCATTCTCCAGCTCTCACTCAAGCATCGGGCGCGCCGTTTATTGCATTTTCGATGAGATGAGCTGGAAAAAAGAGAGAGAGAGAGAATGAGAAAGAGAGTGCGAAAGTCGACGAGCCGGCTATGGCTATTGCCACCTTCTGATATTATGCTGTTGCTTCAGGATCATCGTCTTTAAGAAAACAACAAAAATTATCGAGTTTCTCAAGCCCGTGAACGATCGGTTGGTGTGTGTATATAGCAAGATCACCTTTTACATCCGAACAGCCCTTTTCCTCACTTTGTAATATTAATATTAATATCCTTTTCGACCGACACACGCACACGTATATCCATATCCAGCTATGGAGAAATGAGCTTTTGATTCGACGCAGCCCCCTAAGCGATATCTCATCTCGATATGCAAGAAAAGAAAGTAAAAAAAGGCAAATAATCCTTCTTGCGAAAACTGATGCGCGTGCCAATTAATCCTCTTACGCTAAAAGTCAATTTATTTCATTTTTTTTTTCTTTCAATCAAATCAATATATATTTTTGACCTAAATTTAAATTTTTGTGCAATCTGACGAACGAAAAAAAATGAAATAAATTTTTATTTTTCTGGATCGATTTTATTTGATTGACAACTGTACCCATGCTTGCAAGTATGTAAATTAGCAATTTAGTCAGGGAAAAAATAAATAATAAAAAAAAAGATTAAAATCATGAGATTCGTAAAACGAAAACAGTGACGAAAGAGAATAAAGTTTGAGTATATTGAGAGCTGTGTTAAATACGTGTTTGCACCCAGTTATAAAATATTATCTACAGCAATCGGACGTTTGAATATACTTATACTATACTACACTCGACAAGGCCAAAAGGACGCAAAGGAGGAGCCGAAGATCCGGTACCTATACATTATATTATAGGTATACCGATGATCATTTAAATATTAGCCTCTCGCTCTCTTTTTCTCTTTGAATTTTATTTTGAGAGAAGTGCGCGCAGGTGCAGCCGCGGAATAGCCCAGAGGCAAGAAGAGAGAAAGAGAGTATGTTTATACACCATAAGAATTGTATATATACGCTCTACAAGACGTAACAAAACCTACTACGTGCACCAGTGCCCCAAGGAGACCAGGCCTGTCATTCCTTTTTTGTTTTCTTCTCTTCTCTTTTTTTCTTTAGCTCTCAACGTCAAGGAACAAATAACCGATCATCGGGCTCCGCGCTAGTGGCCTTTGCTCTGTGTTAATCAAAAGACTTCCAAGACGCGCCCATAATCAAGAGATTAAACACGTAATATTTGTGACAGCATTGCTATGAATCCTCAAATAGTTATTTAAAATTTTTTCTATTTTCATTGATTTTATTAAATTTTTGCCGCGCTGCTTTTATTGAATTCTTCTTTAAAAAAGGCCTTTTTTTATATTACTCTTTAATAAAGTGTGGGACCAGGTTCCATTTTAACTTCAGCTTCGAGCATTAACTTAATTCTCCTGAGCCTTATTTACAATTTTTATTCGCCGTCCCTTTATTGAGACATTACGAAATTTGTCTAAATTTTGCAACCAAATAAATGTATGGTGTGAATGCAGGCAGGTGATTCCGAGACTGATTCCCTTTTTTTACGAACGAAACGAAACAAATTTTTGAGAAGCAAGGTGTCCTATATATTAAGAGTAAATTTGAAGGCAGATTAAGCTTAATCGACAAGAGATGTCTTAGTTTATGTGACTTTTTCTTAAGGAATAGACGTAGATGAAGTAGCAGTAAAAAGAGAGGAGAAATAGTAGAGCGAGAGAGGATGAGCTTGGTAATTTGAGTCACTTATATTCTCGTTATGAGGTAGATTGTAGTCGAGACTGTTAACGCGAGTGAGTGAGTGAGTGAGGTGCGGCGCTTTGACGAAAGTTGGGTGGGAGGGAAGGAGGGATGCTGCACATAGCGCGGTAGTGGTGATGATGGTGGCGGCAGCTTCAGCCAGGATGAAAAGAAGAAAGCGGCGGAGAAAAGCCCTTCGCTCGTCGACTTATTATGTATTAATATGTTTCCGTGAATTCTCTGCTCCCAGTCAGCGCCAGACGACATAATATATACAGAGCTACGAGAGCTGCTGCGCGCACGGGTAAAGGGACAGAGACGCGCGAGACTGTCACTGCCCCATCCGGGTGTCCCCTCCACCCCTCCTCCGGGATATAACCGACGGAAAAAAGACGCTCGAGGTATAAGGGATAATATACGTGAATATATATTCTGTTCTCTACTGATGAGAAAAATTAGCTGATACAAAAGAAGAGGAGACTCGTGTGTCCAACTCCCCACATATATATAGGCTATACACCTACCTCGATTGTACAAAACGCGACCGTTACGATATTACACTATACCTATACACTGGGACTACGATGAGAGAAAGAAAGACTCATCACTTCCCTTATTATTAAACCTTTATCCCTTGCCGCGTATTATAACCCATCCAGAGAGGCTGTTTCATTTGTTTCAACTGTTAAATAACTCGGAGATTTTCTTTGAATAATATGTTATGTAATTCAAATATATAGGTGTATTATACATATTTCATCTAGAATACATATTTCACGTACGACTGCAGCTGTGTAAAAGAATGAAAGAAGGCGACCGCGTTCGCGATTTAAAGCTTTTCAACGAGTCGCGTTTTACTTACATATGCCTGCATATACTAACGTACAATTCGAGAGTTTCAATGTTTAAATAAATAAACGATAAATATTAGTCATATAAAATTATTTTTGCTTAAAAAATAAAATTAATAATTATTAGGTCAGATAGAATTTGTAGTAAAAAATAAAGAAAATAAAAGATGTAGCCAAGCTTTGACGACAAAGGTAAGGTAAGGAGGGTGTGTATACGTAGATGCAGAGAAGAAGAAGAAGAAGAAGAAGGGTAGGAGAGAGAAAGAGAGAGTGGGAGTTAGAGAGAAGGAGTCAAGATATGTTTAGGTGACGGTGTGGTCGGTCTTTGAATTGAACAGTCGACAGTTGGATAGAGGCCGCTAACTTTCTTGACGAGCTTGCAAGCACTAAGGAATCGCTCGCTTGCTTTCTCTCTCTCTCTCTCTCTCTCTTCCTCTCTCTTAGTGAGCAAAGACTTACTTTGATGCGTTGTGTGTGCGGGCTTTCTCCTTGTTCTCTCTCCCTTTCCCTCGCCGAGCAGCATCATAGCGCCTTGCTTGTGGCAAAGAGGCTGCCCGAATTAGGCTAAGCAATCGGAAAGCTCACGCGCGCGTTGGCTGAGCTACTGCCACCACCGTCTTCGTCTTCGTCGTCGGGCCGTTGAAATTGTCCGAATAAGTCCGGAGGGCCAAAGCTCGCGCGTGCGTCTCTTTCTCTCTGTGTCTGTGACTGAGTGTGTGTGCATGTGTGTGTGTGTGTGTGTGTGTGTGTGTGTGTGCGAGAGTCGAGAGGCTGCGCCCCGAGCGTCCTGTATAGCATCCCTTGCGCGCTACATAGCGTAGCATAGCACCAACGGCGTCTTGAAGAAGATGAAACGTTCGGGCGAAGAGAGAGAAGGAGGAGTGAGAGAAGGGAGGGATCTCTAACGCTACGGCTGTAGAATAGGTTGGAGGTCGGTTGATGCCGGAACTGCTACTGCTCTACAGGTACAGTGTATACTATGTGTATGTGTGTGTATGCAAGAAAGAGAGAGAGAGAGAGAGAAGAGAGAGCAACTACCGCGCTCACGGCAAGGCTATTTGTGTGATATTCCGTTTGTCTTGTGCCTTCAGAGAGGGAAAGCGCCCGCTAATGTACACAACAGGGTGCGCGCGGACTCAAGAGAAGAGAGAGACCGGTGCTTCACTCGTTTACGAAGCAGGGATGAGGGGGGAGGGAAGGGGGGTGGTAGTAAAGGAGTATAGCACGAGGAGTAGGACTACTATACATATACGACAGCCAGCCAACAACGCCAGATATACTACGCGAGCAAGGATTGTTATTGTACAATTTGCTAAGACCAAGTCGGCGCGCGCGAGAGAGAGACTTGGAAAGAGAGATAGGGTGAGGTGGAAGTTGGAGGAGTGTGAGGGGGAAGCACCTTTGGACATCAAGCGGGTGTATCCTACAGAGAAGGTGAAAGAGAGAGAGAGAACAGAGCAGAATCTTGGCCCGACTGTGTTCTAGCAGCTCCTCTGCCTCTACCCCTCGACCCTTTGCTACCTACTACTCACCAGCACTGCTGCTGCTGCTGCTGTTGCGTATATAGCGTTTGAGGTGGTGTACACTGCTGTTTTGACTACTCGCGTGGGCGCAGATGGAGAGAGAGCATGTATTGTCCTGGTAGCTGAGATCACCTGCTACCAGATCACAAATCGAATTTACCGATGAGCCGGTGAAAATCGAGTTGGCAAGGAGAGCTAATTGAAAGCTCTGCCGTGGCGAGGCTAATTAAGCTGGGATAAGAAATAAAATTAGCCAAAGCCGGCGTTAATCCGTCCGATGGCTGGTCTAAATTTTCGCTGTTGGCCGAGATCAAAGCAAAGGACTCTTACTCTCTCTCTCTCTCTTTCTTCTGCTGCTGCTGGTTCTGCTATACTATACTACTTGGAAGATCCGTCGTGGTGTCTAACTGCGCACGCGAGCCCGGAGCTCTTTGCCGTCGTTGCCTCTAACGTAATAGCAAAGACAGTTGTTAGTCGGTGATTCGGCAAGCCAAGCTCCTTCTCCTCCTCCTCCTCCTCACCCAAACTCCTTCTCATCATCCACACAGTGAGAGCTTTCTCTCCTTATACTCTCTACCACATGATATATCTCATCTCGTTCTCTTCTTCGACAAATTTCCTTGCCAAGCGAGGAATTCGTAATTTCGGCAGGATAAGCGATCTCGCCCTCGAAAACTCAATTATCGTTCGCCAGTGTGTCCCGAAAGTCAGGGAAAGCCAGTAGTTCTACTCCTTCTCCACCTCCTCCTCCTACAACTACTCTTCCTTTTACTTGCCTCTCTTTAATCTCACTATGCCGAAACAATGCAGGCCCAACCCTCTCGAACAAGTCTCCCCCTTCTCCTCCCTCTTTCCTTCTCTCTCTCTCTCTGTATTTATATAAATCTTTGTTTACCTCAAATTCCTTGTCATTGCTAATGACCAAATGCTGAAGTTGCGCATCGCAATCTGTGGGTGCCTTGGCTTATTTCTCTCTCTGAGCTTACTACATATTGCACTGTATTTTAACAGGTAGGTGAGATCGACGAGTAGCGCGGAAGTGCCTAAGTGACTCTTCTTAGATAAATAAAACAGCACTTAAGACTATACTCCTCCTCCTCCTCCTCACGCGTTAGTTTCTCTCCTTGCACTCTTCCGCCCTGCGAGAGGCCTACTTCATCCTCTCTTCCCATCTCTTAATCTATAGCTCTACCTCTGTGACAAGATAGACAATGGGAATATGACATGCGTACAGTCTCCGAAAGTCTTAAGCGCATACGCCTCTCTCTCTCCCCCACTCTATCTCTCTTTCTGCCGTAGTCGTGATAAAGCAACGACGACGATACTATATTTACTGCTTAGCAAGACGCAAATTCACTTGGGCACATACGCAACTCCTGTATATACGAAGCAAGTATGTCTCCCCTACAACTGTCAGCTTCGCATCTATTTCCCTTTTCAGCGCAGCTCTAATAACATTAGCGAATCGCTCTGATTAAGTTTACCAAAAATCTTTCTTCCCGCATTCACATATATTATTTTCGCGTTGTTATTATTATTATATAAGTATAGGTAGGTATAGGTATACATATACATATATCAAAGACTAGCAAGTATTATTTTACTATCTCGCGTGGTATTAAAAGTGAGGGAGGGGGGGAGGTGTGTACATGAGAAGAAAAAGGATACGTACACCAATATTATATGCTTGTTAAAATGAGCAGTGAAACAAGTAAATAATTAGAGCGGACTTGAAAAAAAAGAAAAAGGAGTGAGAGGTAAGAGGGGAAGAAAAAGGAGGAGGAAGAGGCTGGAAAGAGTGTGGATGAAGGTCTTTTAATGAAGGGGGTCAGTTCATCGGATGGTAACTGGTACAAAGAAGAAACAGCTTATATGTATATATATAAGAGTACGTACGTATATACGTATCGCGAGATTTGAAATACAAGAGAGAGAGAGAGGGAGTTTAGACGTTTTGGCATCTTTAGACAAGCAGACAATCAACTAATCGAGAGACTTGTGGATGCGCGTGCATTTTTATTATAATACACCTTATGTAGACTATATAGCCACCAAGGCTTCTTTCTGCCATCACGTGTCACTCATTCTTGTCAGTTACTCTAATGCAGCTTTTATATATAAATTTGATATACATATTATAGAGAGAAAAGTATATGATGAAACAATCATTGAATTATCTGATGATTTTTCATCGCTTCAATAAAAATTAAAATTGTGTCGAAGTGATTTTTCGTTTGATAAGTTTTATAGTAAGTATACTATACCTTTTTATAATCCTTTGAATTTATTTAGTCATTAATGTAATCTTATTATTTGCGTTAAATAGAATTTTAATATCAAATGCAGACTCGACGAATAAAAAAAAAAAAAAAAAGAAGAAGAAATAAAAGATAAGGCAAAGAATGAAGAAAATGAAAAGAAGAAGAAGAAAAAAAGAATGATAATAATAAAGCAATTAAAAAGAGAAACATTAGATGGTAGATGGGGGATGAGAAGAGAAAGGAGGGGTGGGTTATACATATAGGTGGTTGAGGTATACATATGAGTTTGATGCGAATCAGCCGGTATAATTTTTGAATAGGTGTATCGAGCATATACATCTGGCAGTATCAAGCATACACATAATTACCATCAGATAGAGTTCGTTGTCTGTCGGGAGAGAGAGGCTGAATTCATACTCTTGTTGTTCTTGCTGTAGGCCCGTCAAAGCCATCCCCGTATAGCGGTAGGACGGCTCCGATCTTTCTTCCTCTCTCTCTCTCTCTCTCTTCTCTTCCAGAAGGGCCTAAGGGTTCCTTTGCCAGCACAGGCCCCTTCTCTCTCTCTCTCTTGTCTCTCTATCCATCCGACCAATCAACGGGCCCTTGCCCCCTTTGGCCTGGAACACAAAGTGCAAAAAAAAAGATTAGATTCTCTCTTTCTCTTTCTACGTACGAAAGACGAGGCATCGAGCGCTCCAAGAGAAATGGATGCTGCCGTTCAGTTGAAAATAAAATAAAAAAAAAATTAAATAAAAGACTCCACGCCAAAGAAACCACCTTTCTTACATGTGCCGGTCTTTCAACGTCATAGCCGTTACGATGGCCGATCAACTTTAGCAATCCTCCTCCTCCTTCTCCTTCTCCCATTCCTCCTCTCCAGCTGTATATATTCTTTTTTATTTTTCTTTTCTCTTTTTTCTCTCAATCAACTCAGTAATACTGATATTTTATAAATAATAATTTTTATTTCATTTTCAACATAAAATCATATAATAAATGAAATAAAAAAGAAAAACAACAGTTGATATCGAGAGCTGTTGGCGAGCTTTTGAATAAGATAAGAATAAGCAAGAGCAAATATATCAATTGACCCGTTTTTCGCAATAAAACAGAGAGACTGAATTCCGAATGCGAGTAGGCTTCTTTCGAATGGAAATCCTAATGGGACTGGTAATCGGTCTTTCATCCGAGAGCTCTTGCGTGCAATCCCTAGGAGAGTCTGGCTCTCACTCTCTCTCTCTCATATAAGAGAGCTGCCATCGCCCCCCAGTCGTCATATATCCGCGAACAATGATACCGTCGCATGTGCGACTTTTTTATACATCTCTCTCTCTCTCTTTTTCCTCGTTTTTCTTTTTTCTTCTTCCATTTTCACTGTCACCCCGCACACTGACAGCTCTCGATCTCAGGAGACTTGCCGGTCTCTGCTCCCACGCAGAGAAAAATATGATGCTCACTGACTGGAACTCGACACACAATCGCGAGCGCGCATTACTAATAATATATCAAACATCGTAAATTAGCATTGATATCAAGCATTCACAAAGATAATAATAAGTTATTATTTTGTGTGATTATTGGCCTATATTTTTTTAGGTCAATAATTTAAATAAATTTATTGTAAGTATATTATTATTGTTGTTGTTATTATTACTTTTTGATGATTACTGCTATGTAAATATTATATTCTATTTATGTATAAATCCTGTGAGGTTTAGTTAATTTTATATTAACAGATTATCGTCACCTCGTTCAGCTATTGTAAGCCAGTCAGCATTTCGCATATTATATGATACATAACCGGTCCTGCTTACTTTGTCAAGACGACGACGCTTGGACTGTGATGGTGGTGGTGATGGTGAGGGTTACCCGTGGACACTGAGCTCATTGCAATTTTGAAAGCCGTCGCGTATAAAGCTTATCTCGAATCTTTATTTATTTTTTTTTTTCATTTTATTTATTTTCACAAAAGAACTTGATTCGATACCCACGGTATGAAAGCTAATTATTAATGCATAAACACAAAGAAAAGTACACAACAATGCCTGGCTCTGTGATAATATATATACAATGCCAGAAAATGCACACATAAATGATTTTTGATCGACGCTTATGTGTATACACGTTCTCGACACCACGGGTGAATTTAACGTTTTTAACATTTATCATATGCATGCACTCAATCACTTCTTAACTGCATATGCATGAAAATTAAAAAGTAGGTTGCATACAAAATTGAATAAAATAAAAGAATATGATTACATATATATAGACCATATATCGTTATATTCTTTTGTAATCACGAAGGTATACAATTTGTCAAATTTTATTTTTTATAATTATTTTTGCCATTCATCTTTATAAAAAATCTTATGAAAAAAAAAGTAATACAAAAAATCCGGGTAGAAAAGAAAAAAACCTGTACAAACATTAGGAGTAAAAAAAAAGGTATATAAATTATTTTTTCTCCTTATCAGACATAAAATTTTTTTGTCGGATATATACGAATGAATCGTCGTGGAATTAATGAAGCTTCAATAATAGGCTAGCAGCTAATTACCGAGGAATGTAGATAGATATATACATATAGAGAGAGAGAAGAGAAAAGTATTTGTAGGCAAGGCTGCTGCCGATAATCTTGGCGTTTGGTATAGAAGCTGGGAGGGGGAGTGAAGAGTTTGAGTTGAGCCTGCGGCGTCGGTGGCGTTGGCGGTGGCGGTGGTAGCGGCAGCGTGCTACTGCTGAGTAATCAAACAATTACGGGTGCGCGGGTGCGGCCAGGGAGAGAGAGAGAGACGAGAACCGAGAGCGAAAGCGCGGCGAGCAGAGCGCAGTATAGAGTAGAGAGAAAGAGCGTGTAGAGGGAAGTAGATGCCACCGTCTGCTTTTCCGCGGCAAGGGAGAGGAGATCTGCTGGAGCATTGAGCAGTGTAGCAGCCGTGCACTCGGTCGTAGGGCGTGTAAGAGAGAGAGAATGGAGTTTCGCGCACGGCCAACTTAGCGACGGGGTAGAAAGGGAAGAGGAACACTGGAATCCAGAAATCCTGGAAAGCTGCTGAAGTCAATAAGGGGGAAAGGGAGGGAGGAGATGCTGCCGCGTTGCTCATGCGGGACTTCGGACCAGTAGCAGCAGCACCAGCAGCAACGGCAGCGATTTCAGCAAAATAACGCTTACCAGTCGATATTATCGTAGCAGCCCCGACGCCACCACCACCACCACCGTGAGTGTTCGGCAGCTCGAAACGCGACCTAATTGACTGTTAAATTATCACGGACGGCGAATGCCCTCTCAAGCACCCCTACTTCTCTTCTTCTCTCCCTCATCTCTCCGTCTCTTTCTCTGTATATACGTGTGCAAGTGTATGTCTACTATGCCGGCTCCTCCGACGTCGGTCGTGGCAGTTCTCCATCACCCCCGCGTAGCCTTTCTTTCTGCTCTACGCTTTTCGCTCTTCTCTTACTCCACCCTTGCACATACAAACACACACACTCAGAGTTGGAGCCGAAGTCTCTTTCACGCCAATGACTGCAGTGCTACTGCTACTGCTGCTGCTGAGGCAGGTCTACACCACTAGTCGAACGAACTTCGACCTGGCTACTCCCGGGAGAATCATTTGCGAGTTAAGTGAAGGGAATATAGGATCTGGCAAGTAAAAAGCTCCTCGGAATGGCTTGTTGCTTTCTCTCTCTCTCTCTCTTACTCTCTTTCTTTCTCTTTCTCTACCTTTAGCTGCCTGGCTGTCGACAATAAGGCTCTTTCTCGCGCGCGTTATACTCTCTTCATCCCCGATATATGGAGAGAAGAGACCAAAATTTTAATGGCTTAACGCTTGGCTATAGAGCTAGGCTCGCTGGTGGTGGTGGTGGACGTGGATATAGACGTTGAGAGAGAGAGAGCCGAGGAAAAAGCCGGAGCTGAATCCGGCAGCTTAAGGACGAGCTCGAGCTTTATTAAGTGAGAAAACAAAGTACGCGCAACGCCCGCCCGCCCGTATGCGAAACTAATAAGCTGGACGCTATAATCCCAAAGCACCAAGCCAAGTCAAGCTGCTCCTGGACTGCTGCTGCTGGACTCTCTCTCACTCTATCTTCTTCTCTTTTACCCCCCCCCCCTCCTGTATACGCGCGCGAGCACTACTCTTCCCCTTCTCTTTAAAGGGGCTATAAAATGTCTAAAAGGCAGAAAGAAGGTGGAGGAAGACTGGGAAAGTATTCGCAGAAAATTGAAAACTTGACGCTATGAATATTCATGCGCGAGCCGCACGCGTATACACACACGCACGAGAGAAAGAGAGCTGTGCTGGAGGCCCCACAGCTTTAATATATATTTTACGGCCGCACAGCCTTTGAGGCCCGAGAGAGAGAGAGAGAGAGAGAGAGAGAGTGTACGTGCGCGTAAAAAGAGGCCTGGCTTAGACAAAACCAAGCAACTGTTGTCCCCCCCCCCCCGCCCCCGTCATCCTCGTCGTTACCCCCGCGAGCGAGCGTGATTCTTCATATAGGTACACCCGCAGCCATCCCCTCCTCCCCCACTGCTGTGATTTCTTCAAACCTCTCTCTTACTTTCTTTCTCCTTATTTCATATAGATCTTGCTGCTGCTATCATTTTCTCAATATTTCGTTCAGTATATTACGTGCGTCTCGATTATTTATTTTCTTTAATTTTAGCAGAGCTATCTATCGACTCGCCAGTCACGAGGGACTATATACTGGATATATGGCATCTAATCGATTCTCTTGTCTCCCATTAACTCACAACGATAATGAAAATAAAGTATAGGAGTAGTATGCATACATACGCCCAGATATATTATGTAGGCATGTAGGTGTATTATAGGGGAAAAATTTTTAAAAACCAGCATGCGCTGCGGCGCGACGAAATTCATTGGCCGGCGGGGGATAAAATAAACAGTAGGACGGAAATAATGAAAGGAGAGTGTGATAATATAGCGATCCTCGTTAAAAAAATGATTGATTTTAATCGAGTCTGAAGACGTGATAGGAGTTTACGCTGCAGCAGATATATACTATATTAGGCTGTGTGTATGTGTGTGTGTTTGTGTATGTTAGCTGTATAAGACGATTTAAGGGGTTTTGGGAGTAAAGCAAGAAAGAAAGAAAGAAGGGAACGAACGAAAACGAAACGAAAGGGACGATTAACATAAAGTACTAATAACGCTCGCGTGCATTTACGTTTTTCCTACTACTACGTAACGAAGCCTTCACTCCCTACTCTTCTTTTTTTCTTTCTTTTCTGTCGCGTTTTATGCGCCATTAGATTTTACGATCGAACCGAGAAATGACCGGAGAAAGAGAGAGAGAGAGAGAGTGCAATGACGCGCCTTCGAAGAAGACTTTTTTTTCAAGCACTTTATGATCTTTTTCGAAACTTCTTTCTCTTTCTGCCCAAGAGCTCTATTTACTCAGAGCTTCGACTTACAACAGATAGCAAATCTAGCAAAAAATAATATTGTAATCTCGTGATTTGCAATGGTTAAAGATATGTGTACGCGCAAAATTATCTGTTGTGAAACAGAACACATATACATCGACATATTATAACCACTCGGATAAAAAGAAAAAATTGGGTTGGGTATAATTAAAAAAAAAGCACGAGTGGAAGAGAGAAGGAGTTGAAAAAAGAAAAAAAAAGATTCATCGTATATGGTTGGTGGCAAATGGAAAGACAAACGGGGTGCAGTGAGTTGCTGCTTCTCTGACGTCGATTCGATATTTTCGAGAGCTAAATGAAATTCCCGAGAGAGATTCGAAGCGGTTGAATTACGCGGTACGGTGGCGGCGCGACCCCGCTAGGTGGTCTCCATCAAACTGGTCTCCGAGAGACAGCCAAGATAATCGAAATCTGAATAAATAAAAATACGGCCTCTCTATCGCCATCTCTTTTACTTCTCCCCCCCCCTCCCCTCCTACTCCCTACCGCCTGTCTTCTGAAGCTCTCGCGTTCATGGCTTCTCTTTTTCTCTCCCGCGTGTGCGCGCACTATAGCTCTCGCGTGTCCCCATCACCCTTCACCCACTTTTTTTCTTTCTCCCTCCCTTCAAATCGGTTTTTGTGTATTTTTTCAAGCAGCGCTCTTCTGTCTGACTGTCACGTAAATCTCACGAGGCGGTGGTTCGAGAGCGGCTTGATCCCCGACCTTCGAGCCGAGACGAGGATTCATATACACAAATACCTCATTTGGAATTACCTACTTATTTCTGCATTCATCAATTAATTTATTTTTTTCCCTTCTTCTTCTTTTTCTTATGCTCCTTTCTCTCTTTTTCTTTTTCTTGCTTTGCCCTTTGATGCCTAGACACAAAGAAATCTTTGTTTCTTCTTTCATTTCATTTCTTCGAAAATAGTAGCCTTCATATTGACGTATCAATTATTTAAATGTCGTTGCAGCCAGCAATCAAATTTATTTAAATCTCGCTAATAAAAAAAGAACGATACGAATAACATTAATTTTTTTTTTTTAATTAGATCGATATTTTTCTTGAAACTTTTTTTTCAAAAATTATGTCTATGTTTGCTCTTAGTAAAACGTTATGGTTCGAAGGGAAATAGTGGCCTGCTTTTACCTTTCAAACGAATATTGTAGAGCCGAGGAAATTCTCTATCTTCAAATCGCCGAGAAAACATTGGCTGTGTAGACACGGCAAATATCTATACAAGAAATTTGAATAAGGGCTAAAATAGCTAGCTTTCAAATCTTAGTAAAGCAATAGTTACAATATTTGGCAGGGATTACGAGACACTGTACTTAAAAATTATCAATATTTTGAGTACTTCATTCAATTTGATAAAAAGCATGTAAAATTTGATTAATTTATAATTCCAGTTAAACATCATTGATTGTTATTTTTTTAGTTTAAAATTTTTAAAATAGTCATAAGGCTTAGTTTGCATTATTTTTTTTATTATAATAAAATTGAACAAAAAAAATATTTAATTTACTTTCACAATTGTGCAACATAATCGTGAAAACAGTTTTATTTAAATAGCGGATTTCAATATATGACGAGTTTAATGAAATGAGAAAGGATAGGAAAGGAGTAGGAGGAGGCGTGAGGGTTCATGATATATATAACTAGCAAGGAAAGATAAGATTTGTCTTGGAGCATGCATGGAACTTAAATTCCAACGGTTACCTCCCACCCTCCCCCATCCATACTTTGGCCGGCGAAAGTCAAGAGCGAAACGTGTGCTTTGCCCTTTTCCCTCTCTCCTTCTCTCTCGTTCTTGTTAAGCCCCAGTGAAGAATCCCTTAGGATCTGCCGTGAACATACACACACACACGCATCTCTCCGCGAAAACTAAACTGCTTTTGCTCTAAGCAGGTTAGAGCCCCTTTAATAGCTTATAGGTAAACAAAATTAACATACCTTAACAGCGTTAAGAATTTCAAGCCCATAGACAACACACACACACACACACACACACACACAGCTGTGTGATGAAGGGGCGGGGAAGAAGAAAAGGGGACTAGAGAGTGGGTGGATGTTAAGAGGTGGAGGAAGAAAGGTGTCTCGGCAAGGATCTTGCACGCAGCACAGCACACAAGCCAAGCCTCGGCAACTCAGAGAGAGAGAGAGAGAGAGAGAGAGAGAGGCTAAGTTCGTTAAGTAGCGTAGACGCGAAAACCGCCATGAGCCATCCTTGACACGCGATACCTCGCGGCTATACACAACGCCACAGCCACAACGCGCAGCGCGCGAGCGATATGCTTCGCCTACCAGCTTTTCTTCTCTTTCCGCTCATGATTTTGCTCGAAAAACGTATTTCATCTTTATGCATACTCAGCTCATCTCCTCTTCACCCCCCCCCCCCACCTACCAACATCTTTTCTTTCTCTTTCTTATGTTTCTTATACTTTTTTTTCTCTTTTTTATATACTCCGCTTTTTTTCATATTATTATTATTATTATTATCATTTTACTTCTTGTTTCCATACCTAGACGCAATTACAGATAAAGTTTCAGAAAAAAAAAATTTTAATATTTATGTCACTTCTCATTGTCTCGAATAGTATACAAACATTTCTATCTGATTTTTTGCGATAAGAAAGTAAATTCAAAGTCCAAGTGATATAATTGGCAAAAATACTGGATTTTTTTAAATATTATGTATGCTAAGAAATATAATTTCGAAATAAATTACTTAATAATTGTTGTTCCATCTAAGAAAGACAAAATTAATAAAGATTAAAAAGATTTACTCGTTATTTCAATTGAATTTAGGTATACATCCTAGTCATATATATAGTCACATGATATCAACGTATTCTTCAATTACAGTCACGCTTCTTAAGTGTGTCATAAAACCAGATTTCACATGACAAATTAAAGGTTTTCTGAAATTTGAGGAACACAAGAATAGCGACGACGACGACGACTATAAAGACGACAAACTTGAGAATTTAATATTAACGCGCTCGTCATACAAATAGCTCGTTCACAAACAATAAATCAGTGCGTAAAAATGATTTTTTCTAAAGTTCAAAAGTTCATGCATGTGAATATATTAAATATAATAAAAAAAATTGAACGATTACGTTAGCTTGAGCAATAAAAGAGATGGAGAATAAGAAGGTGATAGTGGTAGCAAAAAGAGAGCAAGGTAAATTGTGATGTATAGGGGGATAGAGACAAATAGATATCTGTAAGATATAGATAAAGGAAAAGAGACGTTTGCGCGCGCGCGTGCGTTACCGGTGAGGCTTTCTGTAAATTAGCGGAGTTGAAAGGAATAGGAGGAGGAGGAGACGATGGTGATATTGATGGTAGTGGCGATGTTGGTGGTGGTGGCGGTAGAAAAGTAAGAAGAATACGCGTACTTGTGAAATGCCGTGTGGCAGAGATCGCGGGATTGGCTTGCTGACAGGGCTCGAGAGAAAGAAACGAGAAAGAGAGAGAGAGAGAGTGAGCGTTGCGCGCAATTCGTTCCGAGTCGAAGGTGCCGCATTAATATTCTGGCATCGTTCGCCACGAGAGAAAGAAGAGAGACTCTTTCCACTTTGCTCGCGTGCCCTCCTCCTCCTCCACTGTGCTTTACTTCTATTTCTGACGCGCGAGAGAGAGAGAGAGAGAGAGAGAGAGAGCATGATACTCGCTTTCTCTCACTCTTTATCTCCTCCCTCTTTCTTTCGGACTTCTTTGTGTCCGGGGGTATCTTTTCGCACAAGTGACACGAGTCGTGCGAGGCTATACATGTATACACTTTCTGATCGACTTACCGCTTGCTCCATAACTCCAATAATCCTAAAACTCCTCCACTCCGCTGTTATACACCCGTGCACGATGTAAGTGCTCGTGTCCACTGGTCATCGTCATCGTCGTCGTCGTCGACGTCGTTGTGTCGCATACAAAAATCATAGAAGTCCAGTGTATTAGTATGCCTTGGAAGCCCCGGCCAAATCACCATTATAAATATTTTCCTTAATAAAGTCGCGTCCATGTGTATGGAGCTACTGCTGCTGCTGCTTGAAGGAATCGCTCGTATAAACAATTTGCATTTCGCCGCAAACTTGAAAGACCTCGCGCAAAGACCATAAACGACCTTTTGCAATTTATATCACGTAAGTTATGCGAGTGGTCATCGAGTATATATGTATGTGCAGTGTGTGTGTGTCTCTTCTGCACTCGAAATTGATCTGGGCCCCTGAGGCTTTTGACAATGGAATTCGGTGACTCCATATTATCTCCCTTTCCTTCTCTATATCGTTTCACTCGACACTAATCGAGAGTCAAAAGCCCCGGCATGGATTCTAAAATTGTATTTACTACTTTAAATAATTATACGCTAGGCGACGATATGCGCGCGCATGAAGCGATGTATTGAGTCGCTGAAATATCACGGCTGCACATGCCACTCAACGAGAGAACAGAGAAGACATTGGTAAAAAGTATTTAGTATGCGCAGTCAAGACCCCGGTAATCTTTAGAACAATACTAAAAAAAGTAAAGAAGAAGGGGAAATTAGTGGGTGGATGAGAATGAGGAGCTTGTCTCAGAGAGAGAGAGAGAGAGAGCGCATTGCAAATATTTCGGGCAAAGTGAGTCACGGAGTCGCGACGCTGGTGTCGTCGGCTCGTTTATTTGGCAGATTCAATGCCAAAAATAATATGTACGAAACCGAGTTTATCAGTTCTCGCGAAGGAGTGAGCGAGCAAGACTGCGCGCACAGGCCGAATGCTTGAGCGAATCTGCTGCTGCTAACCGCACACACAAACATCATTGAGATATAGGGATGAACTCTATATTTATCTCTCTATATGGAACCGTGTATGTAAGTGTCCCTTCACTTCATAACATATCAACTACTCAGACACCGATTTTCGACGTACTCCAATATTTATTGCAACTGCTATTTTTCAAATATCACCAAGACTTGACTTAATTTTTCTATAAAAAAATAAAAGCTTTAATTATGGATACCACACGTGTCTGTGATGACTCTTATGAGTCAATTAGGTTTATTCTGAGAAATCATCGTACTAATAATTTTTAAATAAATTAACGTAATTAAAATTGATACAAGAGTATAATAAAAAATAAAATTGTCAAAAATTGGCGTTACTAACGTAAGTAAAGTTACCGTGACGCGTTGATATACAGAAATAACATATAGGATTCAAGGAGAGTACATCGTCTGGGGGAGAGGGTCAAGAAGCACAGGCGATACTGGAGATAAGCTCAAGCTTCGGCGCACACTGGTCGAGTTATATGTAGCGTTGCGGGATAGAAGGTAGGTAAGTAAGTATGAGCAGAGGAGTATGAGTGAAGAGGCGAGCAAAGGGAAGCTGCTGGCTAGCTGGCTCTTCTTCGATGATAAACAGTGATGGCCACAGCTCTCACAATGGCCGGCGCGACGAACATGCATTAAGCCTGGCTAATATGAAGTGTATTAATGTGCGCGCGGCATTGTCTAAGCCACTGATGTATACATGGGCTACTGCTGCTGTCACACTGCTGCGCGCTCCACCTTTGCTTCGTCTTGGGAGGGCCTCCTCGGTACTAGCCACCACCTCGGCTTCTCCATCTCATCCTCTTCATCTCCTTCTCTCTCTCTCTCTCTCTCTCTCTCTCTCTTTCTACTCGCACAGACAACCGCGTGACCGGACATTTCGCCAGCTGATTCGAGGATCGAGGAACGATAAATTGTCAAAGGAAGGAAGGGACACATTTAAATAACTCCTGATCAGCTAAGAATGAGAGTGGGAGAGAAAAATAGACGACGACTTTTTTTCTCGATCCAAAGCTTTCTTCTTCTTCTTCCTTCCTTCCTTACATCCCTAATTTCGCAGCTGGAAGGTGCAGAAACATGGTCTAGTTTTCGGTCTCCCTCCTCGTAAAGAGTTAAATTATGAGGTCACAAGTCAGCTCGGGCACGTATAAATGATTGTTCATGTGTGTGTGTGTTTGTTGCGCTAAAACATATCCGAAAGAAGGAGAAAAAGAGAGAGCGAGCGAGTTGCGGGGAGAAAAAAAGAGTGCAACGACACAGACTTGCTTCTTCTTTTTCTTCTTCTTCTTCTTCCTTCGCTTCACCCACACGCATTTTGGACCTCCGCGCTAGCAACGCCCGCAAAACACTCGCGAGCAGAGAGAAGGAGGCGTAGGCGGTTTAAAACGTTATTTATCTCGGCTGACCGAACAAGCCTAGATTTTGAGAGATCCTTATTTTTTTCTTCTTTAATTTCTTTTCTTAATATGAAGATCCGCGGTCTGGCGAAAATCATGACAAGACTGACGACCTTCCGGTTACGCCCTTCTCATTTTCTAAAAAGTCACAAATAACACAACTTTGACTCAATTTCAAACAATGTATATATTTAGATTTTAATATTATATTAAGATTATTTTTCAGTACAAAATTCTGTGAATAAAATTTTTATTATTTGATTATAAGATTGGAGCATATCCGAAATTAATTTCCAAGCTTTCCTGTATGCTATTACAGGCGTATAAAAATGTGAAAAAGGCAGCTTTCAATTATTTCTAATTTTATAAATTCAATTTTTTTTATCATCAAATTAAACATTATCCCACTGCTCAAAAGTTAATTCAAACATCAATAAATTTAAAGGCTTCATTTTTATACGTATATGTAATAAAATTTTTTTTTTAATATAATAAAGCATTTTAAACGAAGTGCTTGAAATACAATAAATCAGGAGAAAATATCAAAATGAGCCCATTTTAGCAGCATTTTTAAAGTGTTAGTAATGTCGAGACAAAATGTCGTTATTTTATATATAATATAATTTACGTGTATTATTAAATTTATAAGCGCACATCCACAATGCCAGTAATAAAGACGAATGTTTACATTAAGCAATGTTTATTTGGCATCATATCATCAACAGTTTAATTCCAAATTTAATTTTACTGCGTTTTAGACCTGCGCGTGCATGTACTATATATGTATATAGTTAGCCACGTTATCCGGCTAACTTTGACCATTTAAAAAAGTAATTTTAATAAATAACTTTTCATAATCACATTCATATATTGCGCTTCAATGTAAAGCTAAATAAATACAAAGTTTATTAATCAGACAAAAGAGCCAGAATGAGAGTAGTATATAATTGTTGGGAATAAAAATGCCGAATTCAAATAAGCAGAAGGTAAATTAAAGTGAAGGGAGAGAAGTAAAGAGAAATAAAGGGAGGAAGAAAAAAAAAGATAAAAGAGAGAGAGAGAGAGAGAGAGAGATGAAAGACCGAGGATGCAGGAGAGGATATACAGCTGCATCGAGGAAAAAGACATATTAGAGGCATCATAACGCCAGAGCGAGACTCTGTTCCAATTTATAACCAGACGATATCATGATAGAGTTTCGAGTTCGAGGGCATTGTCTGTTCTGCCTATAGAGAGAGCTGCTTTAGATCCGGCCAGTGCACAGCTTCTATATGGAGGTACTCTCTTTCTCTCTCGTCTACACCACCTACCTACTCTGTTACACACAGGGTGGGTGGGGTCCATATATACACTACTCGCACTTCTTAAGACCACACTACTCCTTGGTGGTCAGCTCAAAATATCCTTTTGATATGCTTTTAACTAATGCCTATCATTCGTTATGTGTGTGTGTGTGTGTGTGTGTGTGTGTATGTTCATGATTTTATTCCGCTCTCATCCCATCTCCACTTCTCCTCTCCTTATCTTTCTTTATACTCTCTTTCTCTCTTCTGGTCCCTCTTTGAGACAAGACTTGCTTTTTTTTTTAATTCTTTTAACCTGCATCGATCTTTCAAATCTTTGCTTCTTTTTAGTCTCTATTTCCTTTTATGAAAGCCACAGTTTTATAGCGATTTATTACTATTCAATTCTTTAGTTTGCAATTTATACGTAAATGTAGAACAACAATTGTTGAAGTTTTAAAAATTTAAAAAAAAAATTCAATTTCCTCGTGACATACAAGAGTCTTGATAAATTTATTATTGTTAAACGAAAGATGTCTAAAATGTGAATAAAATTTATTAAAATGAAAATATAGAAATTGAAAGATTGAATGACTTTGATGATAGGATATGAGGTAAAAGAGAGAGAGAAAGAGAGAGAGCAGATGGATCTTTGAATACGGAGTGTATTTGGCGTGGAAGCCAAGGTTTATTTGCATGAAGTCCTGCTGCGCTTATCCGATCCTGCTGGGCTGCATCAAAGTCGCGAGGTGCAAGGAGGTCTGGCCAGTGAGAAATCAGTGTCTGGGGTAGGCGGTACCAATGAGCAGCCAGCCCTGCCATCAGAGCACGCGAATGTATATACACACTACACATATACTCTTTATACAACAATGAGCCTCAGATATTGTCTGGAACTGATGATGCGGCTTGCCTTCCGTTCTTATTTTTTTTCATTTTTCTCTCTTTTTTTTCTTTAACGGCTTGTCGCCTGTATACCTATATACACACACTCGTCTTCTCGTCAGCCCGTGCTGATACTCACGCACACATATACACACGCGAAGCTGCATCGGCCGCTCGAAATGAAGGGTTGTTAACTCGTCCCCCCCACCTCCCCTGCTCTCCTCCTACATTTCTTGCCCTCTTTCCCTCCTCTACCTCCCCATCTGCCTGGGGCCGAGTGCGAAAGAAATACTTGCGAGTGGCCGCGGAAAGAAGAAGTATATGTATAAAAAAAAAAAAGAAACTTCTCGGCAATCACAATTGCAATGGCGTGTAACCTGACGATAAATCCTTGGTAAAATTACACGAATTTAAAAAGGAGCCAGCTAATATAAGTATGTGTATGTGTATATAAGAAACGAAGCAAAAAGATAAAAAATAAAAAAGGAAGAAGGCAAAAAAAAGTTATGGAATTGTCAAAGAGGAGGAGGGGGGGGGGAGGGAGTTGTCATAAATCTTGGAGCTTAATAAGTAAGACAAACAAGGAGTTTTATTTCGTGCATTGCTCTCGCTCTGGATATTACATATAGGTACATATACGTACACACGCAGGTAGTGGACACCAAGACGATGATGACTATGATGATGACGACTACTACTGGCGAGTAGCGCGGCGTGAGAACGAGCGAGATAGATGTATTATAGTGAAAGCTTGGTGGTGTGCCCGTGGTAATGGCCAAGCGCACATACACCGACAAATATTATATATGTATACATGCAGTAGTAACAGTCGTCGAGTAGACGGTGTGCGGTACGGCAGCGGCGCGCATTATATGTGCTGGCCTCTTTACCTTGACTCAGGTCATATACTTGGATGGGGGAGGGGGGGGGGAGATGAGGAGGAGGAAGGCGGCTACTGTTCCCAGGAATCGCGAGAGCTGCACCTCAAAGATCGCCGCCGGATCAAAGGACATACGACGAGAGCCTCGGACGACCAGTTTATATTACTGTCCCTCTCCTGGAAGGGTCTCTCTTTCTCCCTCTCTCTCATATAACGTGCTGATAATCAAAATCTTGCACGCCCCAGCTTACAACATATAACATGGCATGTACACAAGCGCACACTTGCATCTAAAACTCTCTTTCTCTTTCTCTCTCTCAAGAGTATTTTAACGATATTATCCACGAGAAGCTCATTCCCTCTCTTATTGCTCTCTATGCCCTCACTGCGCGCGCGACACTTATACTTATATTTTTATAAAGTGCATAAAAAATCTTTTTCAAATTATCATCGCTCTTATGATTATGTTTTCACGTATTTCACGGTTGAATTTATTTTATCTTTTATATACTTACACACAAAGTTGAAATGCTAAAGAAATTACTCGGACAATAATAATTTGAGAACAAAGAAGTATATATGCGAACCAGCGTGTACGATTTTTATTAATAAAATGTGCAAAACATTTTTATTTTTTAATAAGTAGGAGGTATATTTGTAAAATTTTGTATAAGCAGGTAAAAGAAAAGAAAATCATATAGATTTAAATGAAAAAAATCAAAGTCATAATTGATGTATCATAGCTCGATCTTGTAGAAGTTGAACAAATTTGTATAGAATATATTACAAGTATACCAATAGCAAAGACTGCATATGGATAACAACAAGGAAGGATCTTTATAAACGAATATCCTGTAAAAGAGCCATAGGGCAGTATGTTGTGTGTATGCATTATGTACTCAAAGGGGCTGAAACATCATATATAGGTACACTAGTACCTACACTAGTATAGGGTAGTAGTAGTAGTAGTAGTAGTAGTAGTAGTAGTAGTAGTAGTAGTAGTAGTAGTATAGTAAGAGCCAAGAAGACCAGCATATAACGTGACAGAGGCTGTTGCGCGTGATAGTCCCGGCGGCCGCGGCATGGATAACCAGTTCTTCGCTGATTTGTAGCTATTCCCGGACGATCCAGCGCGCGATAATAAAGTGGCAATGGACCTTGTTAGCAGTGTTAGCTTGCTTACTCGCTCGCTCTCTCTCTCTCTCTCTCTCTCTCTCTCTCTCGAGTTCAACGAGCTGTCGTCTTATTATTATCCTTCCTCTTTCTCTTTCTCGTATAAATATAACGTATACACGCCAGTCAACGTCATCGGCGTGCATCTACACAAAGCAAACAGCGACATTATACGTGTCTCTTCATTTTTCCCCCTTTTTGTTTCCTTTTCTTTTTTTTCTTTTTTTTTCAACACACACCTTAGATTTATCACTCTTGTATATATACATGCTTGTAAGTATAAGCGATTATTTATTAACAGAACTTTTATTTCGCTCTCGTTGTTCTACCTACTTTATCTTGCTTAGCATAAGGTGATATATACATATCCTTTAGTAAAAGAATGATGGATAGAATCTGTCCTCGATCTATTCGTGATCTGATTGGCTTTCATTGCAACCTGATATGTAGTGTGATTGGTTTA